>JAWCTZ010001057.1:0-25398 GCA_036850595.1 Rhyacichthys aspro | reverse complement strand
GTTACATTACTGAATAGCACACTGTTGGCTGATGGCAGAGAGGAACAGGAGTCCCATTTGGACTTATTTTAAAGCTGCAGACAAAAATAATGCAACCCACCACTAGTGTCATGTTCAAATCCATCAGCATCACTTTTGCAGTGCCTCAGACTTGAATATACATTTCATGAAGGTGCTTCAGGTTCTCTCTTTGTTCTTCTCTGTTGATGTCACTCATGGTCTCTGATCAATATCTAAAAAAAAAAGTGCTCACTTTGTAGTTTTTATATAGTCCACAGTGTAATATGCAATTTTACACTACCAGACAAATGTAATGGTATTTAGAAAGTCAGTGTAAAATCACTAACATATGCAAAAATGTAGCTCATGAAGGCAAGAAAAAGAGTACCAGTAGAGTATTTTATAGAAATCTTGGTATCACATCATTGTGATTAAAAACTGCAAACTAAAACAAAAGAACAAATTCATACATATGTACTGTTGGAACAACTTCCCCCAAATTTCTAACTTGGAATTTCACATTAATTTGATTTTAATTAGATCAAATTTCCACCAAATACTGCTTCTATGGTCCTGAGAGAAGACAGTCTTCTCCATTGCCCCCTTTCCCAGGTGAGGTTTTCATATGTATAAATAACTAGTAACTGCTGCCCCACACCCCCTTGAAGTTATCTCTAAACAGCACATTGGATTAACTATAACATTGACATTTTAGCCCTGTTGTCCACAAAAAGTCAAAAATTTAACAAAATTTACATTTGACCAAAACAAAATTGTACCTTAGTGCTCACCTGTTAAGTCCAGCCAATAGAACATACTCCAGCCTGCTCAAGTGTTAGGATCCTCGATGTGACTGTAATGAAGATTTGTAGGTGACTTTTTAACATTAAAGACATTAACAATAAATGAGAAAAATAAACTGTAAGCTTTGGAAGGGAGTAAAGGGAGGTAAAACAATTAAACATCACAACATTAACTGAGCCAAGCTTTTGCAAAAAATAAAAATGTCTTCAGATGGTCAGAGGTCTGTAAACATTTTACTAAAGAGCAGTCTGCTGTAGATAGTGTCTGAACGAAAACAGCCCATACATACGTCTATCTATCTATATACTCTAAGAAGTGGATATGGTTCCATTTATAGATTATTTCTGTTCATAAATCTTCAGCAAAACAACAATTTCATCATGATGTCATCACTCTGTCCTGCCTTTAAGCCCATTTGTCACAACAGATGATAGGGAATGTAGCCTACAAGACATGTAAAACACAAGACTCCATGTACAAAGACTATAGTGCACTAGTTCTGTGGGCCACATAGTGAAGAAAATGCGGAAAATAATTGGTGGCCATGGCTGATTCAGGTCTAGTAAGCAATACATTCATTTGCACACAGTCTTAAAGAGTCTTTACAACAATCAATTCCTTTCAAAATACGCACCACAGGCTTAGACTGCACATGAAAAATTTGTTGATGGAAATATAACATCTTTTACCAGACCAAGAGCTGATATCATAATGACCATGTGAATACAGTAGTGCTGGGTCCCATATGTATTTTTCCACCGCAGATGTCTTTCTGTGTATGAAGATCCACTTTTAATGAGCCTTGCTTTGGTGAATAAAGGCATAATGTTCTTAGTGGCCAAGCATTTGAAAAGCCTGCTGTGATGTCCAGCTCAGAGGAGGTCCAGGCTGGTGTCCTTGAAAAGCTATTTTCAATCCTCAATTTGTTCAGGAGTCGATCAATGGAAGGCGGTAAAATGAAGATGACACACAAAAACATGCTGACTTTGATCCGATGCCATCCCTTTTTCTTCCGGGCAGTCCCGACTGTTTTTCTTGTCCCCTATCGCCGTGGCCACCAACAGCTCCAGAGCTTAATGGCAGTATTTGCAGCATTCACCATGGCTCTCCAAATGCTGGCGACAGGCCCTATTGTTTGGCTCTCAGCAAGGCGTGGACCCGTTCTGGAGGAGGCCCACAAATGTTACAAAAAACAGATGGATTACAGGCACAGAATAGAGCGGTGCACCTGTCACACACCAGTCTGCTGCATGGAAACTGTCTAATGGAGTGACCAGCCCAAATGTCATGCTGCCGACCTTCAAGCAGATGGTAGTGATTTCTCTCAAGATTTCAGTGAGGTTTGAAAGTGGTCTGGCTGTCAACAAGTTAAGACTACACATAGAATGTAATGGGATCGTGAGAAAAAACATTCACTATGACACCTGTCCAGAGCCTCTCTGAGCCTGAGCACGTACAATCTGAGAATATGGATTTAAAGATCACTGATCCAAGACAAGGGGGTGGATCATGTGGCCAACAAAAGCCGTGTAGTAGATATCTGGCCATTACTGTTTTTTAAATACTTTGGAATGACTGTATGGCTATCTGAGCTTAATGTTTTCTGCACATGGTCCCTAGCAAATAAAGTCGGCCTTTGCTTTCAATTATTACAACAATAAAGTTAATTTTAGGACAAACAACATCACAAACATTTCATTTTGTTAATAATCAGTGGGTTTTTCTATTTTATTTACATACAGATGTTTGCAAACACATATTGTTTTATTGATCAGAGTTTAAAGGGGATGGGATTTTAAATTTAAATCAGTACTTGGGTCTAGGAATAGTCTGTTTTAATCTCTGTAACACTTTAAAGAAAAACTGAAAAACTGACAGCAGTTAAGCATTAATTAATTAATCAATTAATATACAATTTAGAGAAAGGTATAGTTCATTTGTATGGATTAAAACAGTAGTAACATTGTTTACATTATTTACTAATGCTTGTTAATGTCGGAGTAAGGACGAAATTTGTATTTTTTTTCCCTGTCTAATAAAAGAAGTACAGTGAACATTTAATGAAAGGTAAGATAAAGTAAATACATGTGATATATTAACAACTGTGTTATAACCATAAATCATGTCCTTACAGAATCAGAGTTTTCTGATGTGACCTGTTACTACAGTAAAACTGGCTATAGTTAGTTAACAGCTAGCTAGCTTAAGACTTTAACCGTTTACAAAGACCTGAAAGAGACAGGGCTGTATAATCTCAAGTAGTCAAAACTTGCAGTTTGTGTCAAATTCAGTGTTTTACTGCTGTTGCTGGTGATCTAAGCATTCACAGTTTCAATCCGAAGGGATATTAACCACCTGTTGGATCTGTCATCCACGACTGTGACTTTAGAGAAAGGCAATCCCATGAACATCTTTTTGATATCCTTAAAACAGGTAGATGCAAAAACTACCCCTCTGATTTGAAGCACTTATTTAATATGCCTTAGTCAACTATTGACATCACATGCCACATCACACAGGGGCTAAACTGTAATGTTTATGTCAGTGTTACTGACACCTTCCAAAACCAAACAATAACACATGCTTCATGGCTACTTTTATATCTTCAACTGATATTGGCAAGCATCCTTAATTTAATTCAGTTTAATGTATATAGCCAAGTGTTGTTTTTCCAGTGTTTTTTTTTTCCCTACATTTTTTAACAATGGACTACACTGTTAACTGAGAAAATGTCTTGCTTTGACTCCTTTGACTTTGACTATTTAAGACCAAGGTCGACTGTAGAAATCCCAGACATTTGGCCACAGTCCTCTCATAATTAATATTCACACAGTGTCCCAGCTCACCTTTGGTCTCCTCCGCTGATCACAAACATACTCACTCATGTCTTTCCCACAAAGAACCATTTATTCTTTGCACAGTTACTGAAAATTACAGTTTATTGAAAGGACACAGAAAGGTCAGAGAACACAGATACATGTAGCTAGGAGTTACTACTCAGTGCATGGCACATTCTCAGGGAGACGACCCATTGTGAGTCTTGGGCTCTCTGCCTCTGGAGTGGTCCAGGCAGAAAGAGTGCTGAAGTATTAAACGTGGAACAGTTGGCCAGCCAACTTGAGCCTCTATATTCAAAATGTGGAGAAGTAAATTAACCTGGCTACAATGAGTGGTAAACAATAGTCTAAGTTGGGAGTAGGAGTAGTAATAGTTAATAGGAGGAGTATTTTACGTTGTCAATCGATATACTTATCACAGGAGACAGTGTCAGACCTCACCAGTGCAAAGGGGGTTTTTTTCTAGAAAGATCACACATTTAGAAAGCAGTGTCCTCACGTAGAAGAAAACTCAGAAGGAAACGACAAATGAACAATCGTGAAACAGGTTACCAGTGCCATTGCTACCTTTTAAAAAAACAAGTTCTAGAACGCATGCCATTTTTACTATGAAGGTTCTCAGATGACGGTTGGAAATTCAGTCCCAGTCTCAGCATCTGCAGACAGTGCTGATGTGTGTGTGTGTGTGTGTGTGTGTTATTGTGTGTGTGTCAGTGCATGTCCAGCCCATTGTCATTCCAAGGTCTAATACACCGCGCTTTGGTAAATGGCCCATTCTTTAATAACATGAAGGTTTCTGTTCCCATCATATGTTGACGCACTGGGTTTGCAAAATACTTGAAGCATATTTAACATTCTGTGTGATGGTTTGAGGTCATTATGAAAAAGGCTTGAATGGAGCATGAAAAAACGACAAGATAATGGTCTGTGTAATTAAATGCTGATGGGAAAGTGTCCATGAATGTGAGCAGTGGAGCCAAGAAACAAAAAAAGTTATTCAAAAAGGTAATTTTATTCTGGTGGTGCATGTGGTGGAGACTTTTCAAACAATCATTTTAACATGAATAACAATTAATTGCCACAGTAATTGCCACCATATGCTACTTTTGCTTTTATTATGCTCTGTGACTTAACTGGCCACTTGTGTAACTTCTGTTCTGTAGGAAAGCACTTGGGTGATGCAGCAATCAGTCTTTGCCAAGCCAGTATCAAGCACAGATTTTTAAAATGAGTGAGAACATTTTCTAGACTTAATCTTCTTGGCTCAATCACTGAAATTGGGTGTTTATGTATTGTATGTATGTATTTGTCATTTCAAAGAGGCTACCTTTGAGATTATGTACAGGGAGGATTTCTGATACTTTCACCCAAAAGTATAGAGAAGGTCTGACACATGCAGATATTCAAAGCTGTCTAGAAGCTATAGTGATTTATTTTTGGATTTCTTTGCTCTATACAGACACGGTGGTAGATTAAGTTGCCCTGATACTGTCATTACTCATGTATGTCAATGCTTCTTATTCTCTACTTCCTATAATTATTGTTATTGTGCATCTCTGTCTCTTTGTCTCTCAGTAAAATACAGAGTCTGCTATAAAAATAAATAAACCAAATAAAAACTAAAGTCCATGGCAAACCTGGTGTGTCAACATATAATGGTAAGACCTTTTCAGCATCAATATATGACTAAAGGCTTGTTTCCTCTGAGTAATACAGGGCTGGTCGGGTCATCGTGGCATGGTTTTTACAACTCCAAAAGTGGCTTGTGTCGGATAAGTAATCAGTGACATCACACAAGTGTAACTAAAGTTGTGAGATGTTTTAAAATTTGAAGTGAATGATCAAAATGTAGATGTCTTGCCCTTATTTAGAATATGCAGAAGTGTGTTATGGTGAGAATAGTCAAATAGGAGAGTAAATCCTCCTGCGGTGCAAGAGGTACAGTGGTATACTGCTGCAATAAACATGAAAAGAAAAAAATCAGTTTATTCACAGCTTTCTAACCTGCACCAGTTTCTACAATTCAGGGATTTAATGTCACAAGTTTTGCTCCCTTTTAATGGAATGCAGACAATGTTTTTAAATCATCAAGCATAAGCCGTCAGATGTTGACTCTATGTGAAACCAGTAGCAACTGTTCCTAGCTTTGTTTTAGCAAAAAAGACACCATTTCCTATTCTTTCTTCCAGAAAATGACTTTTTATCACAAGAACAAGACCAGCTTTATTTGTGTTTCTCGAGTAAGGATTCTCTGTTGATCAAGAGACTGCACTGTTAGCTTCACTTTTGATTGACTCGACAAAGTTCATGGAACAAAATGTTGCTCCAAAAAAGAACAGTAAACCTTTTTTTCTGGACATTTCATACTCCTTGAGACATGAAAACTGATCAGTCCTGACCCGACCCATAACGTACATCTCCAGTGGAAAAAGAGCTTGAATGGACCAGAGAACAAACGCTGGTTTAGGCCCTGGATGACAGAGCTCATGTATATGTTAGTGTGTGCGCACGTTCTGTGTGAGTGTGCGTAGTGTGCTCTTGGAAACACCCTTCAGGCGATGCTAGAGTTGTGCGTCGCAGATTCGCCCGGTGCCTCTCAGTTGTATTTGTGAGGCTTTGAGTCTTTGCCGCCTCCCTCTGCTTCAACGCTGACGTCTGACTGCTTTGTGGGGAATTTTCCGCTCGGCGCTTGGCTCCTCTGCTGCAGAAGTAAAGAGATAAAGATTCATAATGAGCACAAGACTGACACAATAACACATTACAGTCGTCGTGTGCTGTCTAAGAGGCTCATGGTATTAGAAACCAGAGGAGACTCTTTAAAAGTAATTATTAAAAGAATATGATTCATTTGGATGGTTATAAAATATTGATGTTTTGTAAGCACAATAAAACTATTATCTCTCTCTAATATCTCCTCAATTTAATAATGAGATAGTAAATGTAGTGTATAAAATGTAATTGAACTTTCAAGGCATAGTTAAGGTTACATTTTCAATCAATGTCCTATTACATTGTCTTGCAAGATGTTTATGCACACTTTGGGATCATTTTGAGAACCACAAGGGGAAAAAAATATCTGCCAGTTACATCAAGTAAAAGAATGGGTGTGTGGTGGTGGGGTTTTATTTCACAGAGTAGGGGCTAAAGGAAAAGACTGCCTTTGCAAAGACACTTTTTTGATGCTGTACAGAATTTGTTGATAAAGGGTAGATATGATCTTATCACTCTTATTACATTATAGTTCAGATCTCTGCCTAGTCCTTTGCTATTCACAAGTTGTCCCTCTGTCCCACTCTCCTCTGGGGGAATGGATACTGTTGCAGATGTCTGCTGTTAGACGTCCCAGTGATGACTGGACCTTAGCTGTGGCCCATCTGTGATCCTGTCCCGACCCATGGACTCCTCCTGACCCCAGTTCCTCTCACTCAGATGAACTGTTCCTGATGATATTATCATGGACTATATTAATTTACATTTTAATTCACTTGTACATATGATGGACTATTTGTCAGTGACTGTCCTGGACACATATATTGCACGGCCTGTCCATCCTGGAAGTCGATCTCTCCTTCTGTAGTTCTCCCTGAGGTTTCTCTTTTTCCCCGGCTGGGTTTTTTGACTTTTTCCTTACCCTGATGGAGGGTCTAAGGACAGGGGATGTTGTCCTGCTCAACCTGTTTGCATATTTACTGTTTGTTTTGTGAAGCCCTTTGAGGTGAATGTATTCTGGGCTATACAAATAAAATTGATAATTTTGACCTTTGCAGCAACATTATTTAACTGTCTTCTTCCCACACAAAGATTTTCTGTCCCATATTTGTTTGTTAGTTTGCCCAGTACAATTATTATGCAATTTGTTTGTTCCTTATTTTTAACTTTAAAATTGTGTTTTTTTTATATATATATATATATATATATATATATATATATATATATATATATATATATATATATATATATATATATATATATATATATATATATAATTCACTTGGTTTTTAACATTAGCATACTTAGCATTCTTACATTCCCTTACCATTCCACACCGCTCAGTATAACCACAGTACTATCTCCTAACATGTATAAAAGCATCACTTTGGTGGCTTTTTTTTTCTCTTATTGGGTTGAAATTATTATTATTTTTTTTTAAATCAAAAAGTGTTTTTGTGATGCATCAAATTAAAAAGACGTAAACGCAAAGTGGAAGGTCTGTTTAATATTATTACTATCATTGCTATTATTTTCACTCATTTACTTCATTTCACTAGGAAATTGCAGCCGTGATACCAGCATGTATTTATTTGCAGATGATTTATCATTGCAGTGGACTGTGTTGTAGCCAGGAGCCAACATCTAACCTTTGAATGAACAAGGACGAGCAAAAGTCAGACTCTGGGAACAGTAAATCCTGCTGGATGTGGCGCTGTGTTTGCTTATTTACCCAAATCCCGCTGTGCTCTGAGGAGAATACAGAGGAGGCTTTGAAATGAGACAGCCTTGTCAACCTGGAATGACCCTCTGTGTTTTGATATGCAAACTTTTCAAGGAAGCATGCAGCAAGTTCTCAGACAACAAAGCCCTGGTGATTTTTACTGAGCACTAGGCTGAGACAGTCAGGGGTGGAAACTAAGAGTAATTAGCACCTGGTGAAAAGAAATGCATAGACAAAGCACAACATCAGCACTAGTTTAAAATTGAAATTGGGTCAACTGTTGTAGTATACAGTAACACCAATGGTCAAACCAAACTATAATATATTAGTGCTTTATCCAAATAATACTTTTTGCATGTGCATCTTGAGAAAACAGATATTTAAAGCTTCATAGAATTTAGTAGAAGTTCTATTACTCCCTGTTCCTGTTCTTGTACATCTGCCCAAAGAGAACAAACTGAGCACTGTACTTGGAACAGGGTTAGAGTTTAATGAAAGACAAATCACTACAGTCACAAACATAGCTGTTAGAAAAAATATTACTGCACATATCTTTGGCCTTGTTTTTAATACTTATTAATAAAGTTCATATTGAGTTATATAAAAGCGACAGCAGATCTGCCTGAAATAAAGCTTCTGCTTTTAGATGATGTGGCTTGTACAACGGCCAACTCGTTTGTAGACCACTATTACAAATACCCCAACTGAGTTGTGTATGAGTGTATGAGTCTGAATGTTTTCTGTAAATCAGGTGATCTTGTTCTACTGGTCATTCTTTGACACTTGTTCTGTAAGTCTTGAATAGCAAAGAAAAAATATGTACATAATTATAAATATTGATGTGCCCCTCTATCCTGACAAACATTTTACAAAAATGATCATATGCTACTATCCTGCAAAGTGACATGCAAACAGCATGCAAGAACACTCCATCAGTTACTCCATCCCCAAATCCAAAACTTTGATTCTCTGATTTCACAAAAAGTTGATTCACTTCACAACACTTAATGTGAGCACACTCAATTGACATATTTAGTCACAATAATCTTTAGATTTTATGGAAACATATAACTACTCCTGTTTACCATATAATCTCCATAAATGGCCTGGCAGAATCACAATGGCTCTATAATTTTCTCATTGGATGCAATTTTATTTTAGACAAAAGCACTGTGCTTAAAGCTCTACAAACTTGTTACCCAGTCGTAGAATCCATTTTGTTTCTTCCCAATGTCACTTTGGAAGGTGCCTTAAGGCTTGCTGGCTGCTCGCAAATTATTGAGTTACAAATCACAGTGTGTGACAGTGGGTTATAGTTCTATCTGCCCGTGT
Organism: Rhyacichthys aspro; assembly: GCA_036850595.1. NCBI lineage: Eukaryota > Metazoa > Chordata > Actinopteri > Gobiiformes > Rhyacichthyidae > Rhyacichthys > Rhyacichthys aspro. Next base: position 15,993 of record JAWCTZ010001057.1, on the reverse strand, counting down.
TAGGCTAAAACAAACAAACAGGGCTTGCACTACATTTATCCTATCACCTTCAGCTGAGCGTGAAAGAGAACTTATTTCCCTACATATATAATGCAGTACTTTTGAAACAGAAGGAATTGGATGTTTAGTGGCACTGGAACACCCTCCTGTCAGCAAACCAAAGCTGTTACAGCCTATGTTCAGACTGCATGTATTTAAGTATATACTATTCAGATTTATTCAGACTAGGCTATATCTAACAGTAGCCTTAAACATTGTCAACAACCAGCTTCTAGTGGACTTATCTTGGAATATCTGCATTGGTAACACACCAAATAATAGTTTTTTCCCCTAATGTATATATTTAAAGTATGTCTTGTTCTAACTATTATACTTTCTTTTGAAAAAACAAAGATAGCATTGATTAATAATCAACAGACAGAACCAGGGTTGTCCAGCTCTCACTTTGAGAATAAAAATATTGCATTTAGGTGCTACATTGCATTAAACCTAAGCAGAACTTGTTACATTAGTCAGTCCATAAATGTAGAAAATTGATGCAGCTCTATACATTTAATGTTTAGAAAGCTGTGAATAAACTACACACCAGGATTTACTCTGTTCTTTATGTTAATTATTGGTAACACATCCAAAGTTCAAATAGGATGTGTATCTCATATAGAAACAACTTTTGTGGTCCTGTGCTATATTGCTACAGTGGAAACAAGGCTTTAATACAGCATCTGTCGGCTGATACAGGGTGAGGAGGCCAAATGTTGCCTGACCTGGGCCAAATGTTTAGTAAGGTGTTTTGAAATTGCACTTAATTGTTTGGTTTGTGGTGCACCAAATGAATTATTGTTTGAGCACTTAATTGGACTCTTTATAGGAAAATACACATTGAAGACTTTTGCATTTGCACAACAGCCTCAGACAGAGCCACAATACAATGTCTTGCCATGGTCTGATTAATCAACTGTAATGTAATGAAATGTTTTATAAATAATTAATAAAACTTTTACTAGTGCTAATTAATTCTTAATACCATCGAGTGAATAAAAAGTTATAAATGAGTTTAACAAAATTGAAAAAAAAATATATTACATTTGTAAAAATGAAAATAATTGTCTTTGTCCAGGTTTTAACAAACTCTTTAAAAAGTTTTACATTTGGTTTTGCAAAGTAACCCTGTGTTGGTATGGAGGCCACTTTAATAAGAGCCTCTTTCTGTGGATGGACCTGGACAGCCTGAATTGCTAAAACCTGTTTATTTCCACTTTGTATCGAAGCAGAATGCATCGAGAGCAAGATGAGGACAATGGGATGTTGTTGTGGCCGGGACGGGGACGGACAGAAGTGTGTGTGTACAATGGCAGGTTGTCACTCTCCCAAATTGAACACGAGGACACATAATGAAGGCAGTGAGACGAACAGGCCTGGCTTTAATGCAGATTGATCCAATGAGGACACAATGCAAATCATTACTAATGAAATTGTTTTCTACATGATACCTTTAGAGGCACAGATGTGTCGCAGCAGCACAAATCTCATAAAACTTAATTGCCCAAATTCAATATTGTACCAGATTTTTATAGCTTGCATGTCATTTTAATTACTTATAGTCATTGTTATTTTTTCTGGTCTTCTACAGTGGCTTTAGGAGGAATCACAGTGAGATTATTTGTTATTAATGTGTTTAAGATTCTTAAGTCACTCTGTGTCTCCAGTCTTTATCAAAATAAAGCTAAATCAGCCAAAATGATAGTGTTTTAATTTAATTCTGCCGTCAGAGGGTGCTTTGCCTACTTTGTTTTTGTCATTCATGTCATTATTCATGTCCTCTGATGACTTTGATATAATATTGTGTGATATTCATTCACCTTCTTCTGCTCAGTCACCGTCACTGTCTCTTCTGACAAAAAACAAGCTAAGAACATAAATTAAAAACTCCCTTTGAGACCACAATTCATTGCTACAAACTTTGGCAAAGAAAAAAAAAAAAAAAACATTCCACAAGAACACTCGTTAGAAGGAGAAACTTTAATAAACTTTGAAGAGCTTTTAATGAAAGGAAAGACTTGTGTTCAGAGAATAATCTTAATAAAGGTACATCATCTTTGTTTGTTGTGTTTGAATATCGAACATATGTAAAATTTTAAAGGACTATAATAACTGACCAAAGAAATGTTGTTTTATGTTTAAATGCATTTTATTCTCTACACTGTTAACATTACATGGGATAAATTTATATAAACGCTACAGAAATTATTGGCTACAACCTTGTTTTTCTCAAAAGCCTACAAAGAGTTCTAAGTTGCTGAACACTGAAACATTTTAATCTACCAACTGGCATTTTTCTCTGAACTTCCTTCAAGTTATGAACTGTTATGGAACACTGGTACTCCACTTTGGCCATAAAGGCTCACAGACAGCACCACTACCTGAACTCTGAGAACACAGAGCAGATCCTCCAGGGCCCACAGGACAACAGAGCTACAACAGCCTGACTGGTTCTTGACCAGTTTGGACCCCACCTTTGTTGATTCCTGTCCTCTGGCTTCCAGTCTGGCTTAGTCAGTAAGAGACAAATATGTTTCAGAAGTTGGTGTACAGGTTAAACTCATTTTAAACTCAGCTTAACTCTTTAGACCACACATGTCAAACTCAAGGCCCGGGGGCCAAATGCGGCCCTTTGCAATGTTTTATGTGGCCCTTCAATACATTTAGTACTTTACATTTTTGGCACTAGGTTTGAACAGGTTTTAGATGGATTTGAACAGGTTTTAGATGGATTTGAACAGGTTTTAGATGGTTTTGAATTTTGCTACAAAGATTAACCTACCATCACCTACTACAACCTGTTGAAATCCAACTAAAACCTGATCAAATCGGACTAAAACCTGTTCAAATCCATCTAAATCCTGTTCAAATCCAAATAAAAGCTGTTCAAATCGAACTAAAACCTGTTCACAAATGAAAATGAAATCTCACATTCAAAATTTGATCTCCTTCGGCCCCCGAAAGGATTCCTATTAACTATCGCGGCCCTTCACCACTTTGAGTTTGACACCTCTGCTTTAGACTGTTCCTGAATTCAAAAAGTGAATAATTTTTCAATTTTTATGTTATTTATTGTTTATTCAGTCTGGAAATGCTGTTTATCAATTTTGGTCAATAAACATTAACATACGTCATATTGTATGCTTAAGTGTGGTTGTTTCACTTCTTTTACATGATCCCCGATGATGATGATGATGATGATGCTTTATGAACTTATGTTTAAATTATTGTTTTAAATTAGGCTTTTCTTCTTTTCCTCTTATTGAGGTGGTGCCACAAAATAATTTAAATCACTTAGCCTAATTCTTTCTCCTGTTACAAATACACATGGCAGCACAAACAAAAGTCTCATGGCAAGAAGATCTAGGGTTCAACTCCTGGGCCAGACAAGGCCCTTCTGTGTGGATCATGCATGTTCTCTCTGTGCTGGGGTGGGATTACTCCAGTTTCCCACACCAACTGGAGTCCCCCTGGTGACTGCTGACTATGAATTTCCCCACAGAGATAATAAAGGGAAAATTATTATGTTGATTTTTATGTGAATTTCCCTGTATTCACATTTTGAACACGGGAATTGCTACCATGGCAACCAAAACAGAATAATTTGAGCTATAGCACTTGATTAGATGTCACATACAGTCTAAAACTATTTCTGCCAAACACACAAAGCAGAAGCTTTTTTTTTTTTTTAACTAAACAATCACTGATTTTGTATGCGCCGTTCATTGTGACGTCTATTGAAATATGGCTGTATTCTTGTGCAAATCATTTCTAAAAATGGAATGTCACCTCTTGAAATGCATGGCAGTGGCTCAGTTACACAGCAGCACACTGCACTAAAATGAGATGCATTGTTTTGCCGTGCCATCTGCCACTTCCAAACAGGTGTGACTCCATCCCATAATATGATGAGGAAGGCAGTTATGCATAGGCTTTGGCAACACACTGAATGTGAGTTTATGCAGCTCAATGAAGAGAGGTTTCAGCTGATTGGGTTGTGTCTCTCCAGTGTAACGTAGGTAACACTGAGTTTCTATTGGGCTGTAAGTCTTTCTGTGTGACTGACAAATGAGGACGTTAGAATATGCAATGTAAAGATTTTGTACATGTTACTGCATTGACAGGGGAATTAAAGAATTTCATGTTGCCAGAAAATTTCCCCTGCTTAAAATGTAGTTGCTAAAAAGATTGTTGCTTCAGAGTCCAGTCCAAGATATGCCATGTGACAAATTATATATATATAGCGTCATATGATGCACTTTTTTTTTCCCCCCAACCACAACCTGTCCATGTTAAATGAATTGCAATTGGCATGCATTTATACTATAGGGTATACTTTTCATACCCTTGTAGGGCACCCAAAGCATTTTACATGCTTCCATTCATCCCATACACACACATTTGCACCTGGGGCAGATGGAGAGGGGGGCTGCCATACACCAGGTGCTCACAGCCTTCTCCAATCACCACCAAACTCACCTCTACAATCACACACATTCATACACCAGTGCTGTGGCACTGGAGGCAAGGTGGGTAAAGTGTCTTGCCCAAGGACACAACAACAGTATGAACAGGAGGGAGTGGGAATCGAATCGCCAACCTTCCAGTTATTGGACGCCCTGCTCTGATTCCTCAAAATGACAATCGATGAGGATTAGTGTTGAGTTTAATAGTACCTTTCAGTTCACAGGCAGTGATCTCATTTCGACGTTGCACAATCCACAGTATAATATATATCATGTAGCATTTTGGGTACAATTTTGTAGGTTTTTAAATGTCATTCTCAACATAGATGATCTTTGCTGTGATTTCTTGGAGCATTCACTAGCCTTACATTTTGTAACAGATTAAAGTTGCAGTCTAAGATGTCTTGATTTTATAATATGGCAAAAACTATAACAATATTAATATTGGACTGGATGGATGTGGAAAGGACAGTGGACGAAGTATCAGAAGGACAAACACTTATTCTGTTAACCCTCTGTTATGTTATGTTATGTTATGTAGCAGGTCACGGTGACTCATTGTGTGTGTGTGTGTGTGTGTGTGTGTGTGTGTGTGTGTGTGTGTATATATATATAAATGAGTCAATTTATAGCGAAGAACTTTAATATACAAATGTAAATGTGATTAAGGATGATACACTACAAAAATGTATTTGTCTACCTTTTAATATGTGTTCCTAACTTATTTTTTAATAATTTATTGCATTTAATTTTTTTTTAATTTCTTAATTAGCTGGTGATAAAAATACATTTTTCTGTTATGCTCAAGTGGCATTCTGTTGGAAGGAAATGTGCTACATTTCTTCAGCGAGACAAAAAAAAAAAAGCCAGCAGATTGGTTGCTTTTGGTCTAACTCCGGATCCTAATGCAAGATTTTGTCGCTCATGTTTGTGGTGTTGCCAAACTATTTCATTGTCACTTGACACACTTCACAGTTTGGCTCTTCTCCCAGTCCTGTTTGCCTGTACTTTAACTTTCATCACATCCAAAACGCTTCCAGACGTAGCTTTTAATGATGCACCGCTTGAACTGTTTGTCTGTTCTGCTGCTTTTGTGTAAACGGATTTAAACGTGCATGTCTTCCCACGTGCATGTCAGTCGTGTAGCATCAGACATTTGTAGTCCCACAGTATTAAGTTGTGCTGGACACTCTTTAATTTAATGTAATGCAAATATTAGCATTTGGTATCAAGAGACTGGTGATTTATTGAAGAAATTATCATTGTTCTCACCACTTAGACTTGAAGGGTAAACATCCTAGTGGTAAACTCAAAATAAAAGAGAAGTGATGAGTTTGTAAGTTTCTTGTTTCTCCACAGCTGCAGCAGGGGTCTGACCGGAGAGTGCCATCCATTAGTGAAAACAATTAACTTGATGATAATAGCAGAGGCATAAATGTTGTTCAAACAGAGATTCGGTCTGATTAATCTTCACTTCTCTCCAGCTCAATTTATTTAGATTTAGATTCATATTAAGTCTTTCAAAATAAACAAGCACTTTTGAGGAGTGGCATGAGTAAATGTTATGATTGTCTGTATGTGTCCTGGCCTCTGTTACACTCAGTGGGATCTCACCTGGTCTGGTTCTGGAAGCTTTTTACTCTCTACAGCAGAGTCCTCCGTCTGGTTCTGGTAGCAGTCATTCCCGACCTGTGCACACACATATATTTCAGTGAGCAAATATATCCATAATAACTTCACAGAAGCTATCAAAAGCTAGTCAACACAGATATTGGACCATAATCACAGACCATATAATACTGAGCTAGTTTCCCTTTAAGACCCCAGCTTCTGTTTTGGATGCATTTCTATTTCCTCTGTGCAATTCAGAAGAAGTAAGACATAAGTTGAAGTTAAAGTTGGTAAGTTGAAGAGGTCAAGAAAAAAGTGAACTGATAATTGTCTATATGTTAGCTCTGTTAGCCCCCTCACCATGGATAAGTAGTGAAAAATCTAAAAACTGTCTTTTGTCCCTTTTTTTAAACCCTTCTGAACCACTGAAGCACATCTGGCTTCATTTTAGCTACCAGTGTAAACTAGTATACGTGTGATTTTATTTCCACTATTTGACATTTACAGCAGTACCCAGTATCTAAAATTATACAATGTTCAATATTGTCATTTGAAAATAAATTCATGTTTTGCCTCTATTGGACAGAGTACACTGAGAAAATGGAGAAAACTGAGAACATGGAGGAAAAAAAAAGGCCAAGAATCCAAGACCCAAGAATCACACCTAAAACCTTCCAGATGTGGCAAGTGCTCCATGATATAAGCTGCTGAGGTACTGCATCTTTGTTTGAAAGTGAGTTATTCTTTTATATGGTCTGGTGATTTTCAGGGTGCATGAAAAATGCAGACTTTTTTTTTTTTTTTTAATTGACAAATGCAGTGAATCGGTAAATAATTTATTGCAATAAAATCATTTAGAATACATTTATTTAGAATAACATCCTGGTTTGGAAGGTTTTTTGGTTGAAAATTGGCTTTCTCTTTTTATCTGTTGTTAATATGTCACACAGAATCCAATCATTAACAGTCATTTAGTGATTAAATTCACACACATCTATTCAAATGCTCATTAATCCAGGGTTTTACCACTGACTTTTGTATGTGTCACAGAGCAGACAATCAATCATCAAGGGATCAATACTCACTGAAACCCTATTAGGTTATTTTATTTCAGTGATAGTCTCAACTGATTTCAGCAATTACAGAAACAGTCAATCACAATATTTAGAAATTTATTAGGCCCGAGCCGGCGATGGCCGGAAGGGCCTATTGTTTTCGCTCGGATTTTTTATTTTTTTTTCTGCGCTTTGACCGCTAATTTGACCCCCTGAACGTGCTCAAAAACTCACCAAACTTTGCCCAAAATTCAGGATCGGCGAAAAATTTTATATTTTGGAGGTCCCATACAAATCCATAAAAAGGTGGCTTGACAGCGCACCCTGGAAAAGTGGAAATACATTACGCCAATGGGAAGTGAAAGTACATTTTTTTTGTCGTAAAGTCATGAAATTTGGTACACACATTCCTTACGCTGAGGCAAACAAAAAATATTATTATGGCTTTGCCCCTTGACAGACAGGAAGTCCGCCATTTTGGGTGGAACATGCGACGCCCAAAATCGCACCCCTCATTCAAAACACTACTTGTCCTAGGGTTTTCATCCAAAAGGCTCCAAATTTGGTCAGAATCATCTAGACACATGTGCAAACAAAAATTATCAAGTGGTTTTTTGATATCTTAATGGGTGTGGTCATAACGAGCCCCTAACGAGGAGGCCATTTTGGGAAAAAGATATTCTCCAATAACTTTCAAAAACATTGTTGGATTTGGTTGGACCCAATGAAGCGTTTGTGCACATTAATGACCTGAACACAATGATATGCAAATTAGAGGGCTAGCTTCAAAACTGGCTCTCCTGCGCTCCCTATAAATTTATAATGGGGGCCAAAAATTTAGTTTGGTCTAGAGACATGAAATTTGGTACACACATCCCTTATGCCATGCCGAACAAAAAAGCCAATCACAATGACCCCCTATCTACAACCATGTTGCCATGGAAACGCTCCAAATATGCAATGTAAATGAATGAGAGGATAAATTCAACGCTAAATTGAGCGCCTAAACGTAACTTAAACCGCACCAAACTTCACCAAAAATTCAAGACCGTTGAGTAATAATATTTTTTGCCACTGCCATACAAATCCATAAAAAGGGGGCTCGACAGCGCACCCTGGAAAAATGGAAATACATTACGCCAATGGGAAGTGAAAGTACTTTTTTTTTGCCGTAAAGTCACCAACTTTGGTACACACATTCCTTATACCAAGTCAAACAAAAAATATTATTATGGCTTTGCTCCATGACAAACAGGAAGTCCGCCATTTTGGGTGGAACATGCAACGCCCAAAATCACACCCCTCATTCAAAACATTACTTGTCCTAGGGTTTTCATCCAAAAGACTCCAAATTTGGTCAGAATCATCTAGACACATGTGCAAACAAAAATTATCAATTTATTTTTGATATCTTAATGGGTGTGGCCCCTAACGAGGAGGCCATTTTTGGAAAAAGAAAATCTCTTCTAACTTTCACATACACTGTCAGATTTGGTTGGCCCCAATGAAGCGTTTGTGCACATTAATGACCTTAACACAGTGATATTCAAATAATGGGACTGTCTTTATAACTGGTTCTCCTTCACAGTAAAAAATGCAGTCTTGCCCAGGACATTTCTCCCCGATGTTGCAAAGGGAGGCGAAATGAAGTCCTGTTGAGAACATTTACTCTCGCGGTTGCAAGGGGAGTCGACGTGCGGTCTTCCCGAGGAAACGTGCCCCCCCGCGGTCGCAAGGGAGGCGAGGGCCTTTGATGCCGCTTGCGGCTTTAATTATAATTCTGATCATTTTTGGCATTTTCTGTAACATCTGGTGGTGAAAACGCAGATTTGAATTCCACACCTCTATGATGTCACTATGGTAGCCCTGCAGGGTATGTCTATAAACAAAGCCAGTCAAAATAGATTAGATGGCCATTGAACTTGACATTAGTTGATTTTATTGCAAAAAATACACTAAAACAGCAGTTCTCAAACTTTTTTTTAAGCCTGTGGGTAAGCCCTTCAACTTGAATGTGCTTTCCCCCAGCAGTGCTAGGTTTGTCCTCATGAGGGGCCTGTAGTAAATGTCTTTGGACTGGGTTCTGCTGGGCTTTAAAGCTTACCCAAAATTTTCTCCTACCCCAGTAACAAACCCCACCTCCGACAACAGCGACCTTACCTGCTTATTATTTTATTAAGAAATGTAAAAGTCAACCAAATTGTCACCATAAAATCCGAAGATATAATACTAAGATGAATCCTGGTACAATATGGTATTAGATGATTTCTTTCTCAAATTCTAGAAAAAAATGTTTATACACTATTGAACAATACTTTGAACACAATGAGCCTTTGCAGATCATATATTTATAGCAGATTGTAGAATTGAATTTACCATTGGGTTTAGCGGATAAATGTGGCCACACCATTGAACAAAGACAGGTAGAGACCAGACTAATTCTTGGTGCAGAATTAAAATTGAACCAGGCTGGCCATACTCTTTCTATCTATATACATGTCTTTCACAGATGCTTTTTTTTGTACATTTCACTGCCTGTGCATAAATTTCCAATGGCAACATTTCCTTGTGGCCGCTGAGCTGTTCTTTTTGTGTGATGCATATATCACAATGACATGTGAGGCCTGTCTTTGAAAAGCACAGGGCGTGTCGTGCTGCTGCAAATCTTTGGCCATTAATTTCCCATGTGCATTTCTGACGGTGTCACACGTGCACAAATGATGTGTCTGTGCTCATTTCCTCTGAGGCCAAACCCCAAGATGTCCACGAGCAAACACTGTACAGCGGTGTCTCTTTCAAATATGTCTTCTCTTATCTGTATCACATCCCATCCCCCATCCCTGACAAAATTATAGAATCAATTATGGGACAGCAGTGAACAGTGTTTTCGGCACAGTTTCATTAAGGAACCTTCACTCTGACACTTTCCCACAGAGGCTAATTTCCTCTCTGGGAGGCATCTTGTCGTTCAGTGTGTCTGCACCACTCTATCAGTTAATATCTCTAATACTTTGTGATAGCTACTTCTCAAAAATCCTTATGGACCCTGTTCACTTTCACTGTGTTCTTCAAATACTTTAGGTCTTGACAAAGTTGAAGATTTGTCCTTTGAAGACAATTCTTAGACACTGCAGAGTTTACAGTTCAATACAGTTCATACCAGACCAAGTGTATTATGGGTTTATGGTCCATGAATCTATCTTTGTTACTTAAGACATTCCCAGTATGGAATCAAAAACTCTAGGCTTTTATGTACAAATCACTAAACAGACCCCGATTGCCACTTTGTGGGCGCTGCAATTGTAATACATTGGCAGCACATTTGCTAACATCATTTCGAGTCACAACTATCTGAATTGCAGATTGCTTTTTAAAATAATTGATTGAATTGCTGAGTGTGTCAACTAGAGAAATCCCCACTGAGCCCAATGCCATTTTCAAAGGAGCAAAGAGATGCATAAATTGATTTTTATTGTATTCGTGTCTTTACAACAATTATGCCGGACACATTTATTATAACACAAATGATCTCTACTATTTGATTTACCCTAAAAAGGTGATTTCATGTTGAATCAAGAGAGATTAGAAACAGCCTCTGTTTAAATAAATAACAACAGGCTACAACATTATTTTGGAAAATCTTTCGTGTGTTTTAGTTTGTACATTTTTAAGTAAGTAACTGTGTGCACCAAATAGTGCGAGGTTAATGCCAGAAATATCCACGTTGTTTAAGTAAGCATATAAGACGTGAGACATGACCTCACATAGGTTTAAAGCATCAGCGGTGCAGGGGTTCAACATTAATGCAAAACATGTGTAAGGTGCAATATGTATTTCATAAATCAAGGTTATATTGTAAGAATGATGAGACCTGATATATCAAGCAACATAAGAGCACATTCACCATTGATGCCTTTTTCCTGGAAGCAGTATGTTGGTGTAGTAGATCATGACATATGTCTGCTGTGTTCGCTTTCAAGGAGCAGACGAGGTAAAGGCTAGCTCTGCATGGACAGGTATGTGGACTATACATATGTGAATTATGCATTGTAATGTAGACATGTCGATTAACATCAAATATGTTTTTTTCTTGCTGAAGTATTCACCTATCAGTGCAGCCTTCCACAACTACCACTAAGCTACTATTCTTCAAACTAATAACCCATGAAGCAAGCATTTTGGGGTCAATTAACATATAGTAATTCTGTTCAACTGATGTAGGCTATTTGCAGTAGTAGTAGGCTACTTTCCATTTATATTTGCTTTTATGCTGCTCTTACAATTCTGTAAACAGGTTCACCAGATTATACTGTGTCACCACACAATGCAACAAAAAGTTTGGGTTTTAGAGGGTCACAGATCTGTCAGACATGATTTCTTTTCTGTTAAGATTAAGGTTGTGAGTAGTTTGAGTACATTTAAATAATACTTTACTTAGCTGGTGTTTTATTCACTGCTTTTCAAGTGTTCTTTGCTCAATGAACACAGTGCTTGACTAGAGCAGAATAGAACTTAATGACTGTGAACTTTACTACAGTTATTGAACCTAATGAAGACACTTTAAGAGCAAGTGTGTGTGTAATTTGTGACAGGGACATGGATTGAGTGAGCAGCTGAACTTTGTGGCTGCAGGCCCCAGGGTCACACAGGTCGTTAGTCTTTAATTACTCTGAAGGCTCACCTTTTGCATCTGGCACTGTTTCACACCGGCCTCCCCCTCTCTCCTCATTATGCCCATGTTCGCGGGTGATTTAGTGGCTGTGACGATTCTCTGAACTTTGGAGATATCCTGTGGAGAGAGCACATGGGGTTTCAGCTCAGAGCAGTGGCATTCAGGGGAGGCAAACATTTAGGTCTTCACAGTTTCAGGTGCTCATGCATTTAATCTCACTTCATTTGAATAAACTGCAATGAAGGACTTCAGTTTGAGTTCAGTCTCTGATCATCAGTGTATCATAGGTATATACATTTTAAAAGACTTCTTTCATCAGAGAATATATACTGTATGTACAAAATTACATAAACATAAAACCAGTTGAATTGGAGTCCCGACATATTCATGTTTTGGCAGTGTTTTTGAATAGTTTTAGATATTTGCTGTTTTCTAGACACACAAGCATAAAAGTAATATTGTATCATCTAGAACTGATTACATATTAATAAGTGTTATTAATGAACATACACATTTATAACAAACACCATTATGAACATATAAATGTTAATATACAGTATACTGCATGCTGCAACCACAATAAACAACAAGGCGTCTGCTTCAAGTCATAAACATTTTTTGTTATTTTTGGCTGTATTCAGCTTGAGAAAAATAAATAATAATAATCAAAAAATATTACTCTTTATTTGATAAATTAATTGTATATTTTTTACATTTAAAAGTAGAAGGTGTCTTTGTTTTTGGGAATTCCTCTCCTCCCACTTCTCCTTTTTAGAACATGTGAACAGCTATAACATGTTGTCTATGAACAAACCCAGAGGCTTATGTTTGAAACACGGATATGGACCAACCAATTTAAATGCAGCACTTTTTATTCAAAAATAAATCTATCATGCATTCCAATGTATTCATGAGAGTTAATATCCTGCTGTGACACTGAGCTGACAGCTTTTTATGGAAACAATTGCAGTGAAGAATATCAGACATGCACTATGTTGAAAGAACTACTGTTCCAATCATTGTATCTCATCAGTGTCGAAGTAAAACTCAGCAATATTGAATCCATCATGTTAGGGTGATTTTTATCATTGTATATCATTGATCTCAGCAGTTGTGTGAAAAGAAAAGAATGCAGGGCTTTCGGTAATGGATGGATGTTTGAGTGACTTATGCAGCAGTGAGTGTGGTGTAGCCACAGAAGAGATGTCTGCACTGATAAAATGGTCTGTGTCTCTGGAGATGGTAAAACAATCTATATCACAATACAACTTCAAATGATGACTTTATAAAAACGTGGCTTCTAACATGGCTGATATCTTTGCATCAGCTTCAAAAAAGTATAAATAAATCAGTCGATCAATGTGGGCCTTGATCTGAGTTTTCATGCACAGGAAGGAATCCGTTTATTCAGTCTGCTCTGCTCAGGCCAAAGCTTCAGCTGCAGCTAGGTAAAGCAAGAGAAAACATTGTAATAATTTTGTCTAAATACCAAAAGGTTTGCACAGACCTTTCCAACCCCTAATTTTAGACACAGTTTTAGTCACAGTTGCTTTGTCTTGTTAAATAGCATTGTGAGAGCTGAAAGAAATATTTTGCACATTTTGTAACTTCTAACATTTTAAGTAATAATTAAAGCAAAAGTGCAAAATAGGTATGCCCAAAATTGCTCCTTTGAAAGAAATTAAGTTATTAAAAATCACCTCCAAGTCAAGACAAACACCAATAAACAGTGGTCCTAAGACTAACCACACAAACTACGATAGTACAGAATGTGGATACTGCTTGTGGCTCTCCAATGTTTATTCGCCATGAGATACAACCTCTTAGGATTTACACACACTGTTAAAAAGTCATTTTACTTGTCCTTACATCCTGTGGAATTGTAACCAATCCATACAACAGCAGCTCATGGAGGCGTCGAGTCAAAAATTCAACACTGCAAAGGCCAACCTGTCAATTGACATGATCTTGACATTTTGTGGCTGAGCAGAAATCTACTTTTGACTTTTCTTATAACTGCATCCATTTTATTGATTTCTAAAAGCTATCGATTTTTGTTTTACTGTTTACTCGCACTGTTTCAATGCAGTGCAGAGTAATTGTACACCAGAGTACATGGATATTCTGAACACATATTGCATTTGTCCAAGCATTTATTACACACAGCCCGGGAAGCAATAAACAAAACAATAGACTGTGCAGTCAGTCTTGCACAAGCGTCCTGCCTTCTTTAACTGGGTCAAAAGTGGTCTCTTGAGAGCTTAAAGCAAGATGGTTGCAAGATGGAACACGAGCAATTCCAGCCTGTCACTGTCAACTTCCATTCTCCCTTTGTCAGCTGAAGCAATCTCTTTTCAGGCAGCTTCAGTGGAATTGACTTTACTCTGAGAAGTGGCCACTTTTGGATGAACATTTCATACATTATTTCTTAACTTTTGACAGCATCCATCACGCCCTGCACTATGTAACAGTGTAGCAACTGTTTACTCACTGTTAAAATGGTGACATTTAGCACTAAGTTTTATATACAACTCAATCTTTTTTTGGTAATTTGTTTTCTTTCTACATATTTCTAGATTTTTCTTCATCAGTAGCTACATTACACCCTTATTACAGTGAATTTTTGCTTTGTGATGGCGGTAAGGTTTCTTGTGTGTTCAATAAGTCGTAGAAGACTGGCATAATATGTTTAATCCAAAAAAAGCTGTTAGCTCAGTATTCATAAAAAGTTGTTGGAGATGGTCTAAGACAGTGGTGTCGAACTCAAAGTGGTGAGGGGCCACGATAGTGAATAAGAATCATTTCAGGGGCCGAAGATGGAGACATTTGGATACTTTTATTACATTTTATTTTTAAATTTCTGTTCGAGTTTTACCAAAATTGTCTTCAACATTTATTTCCTCCTTTTAAACAGATTTCAAAAGGTTTTAATTGATTTGAACAAGTTTCTGTTGGATATGAACAGGTCTTAGATGGGTTTGAACAGGTTTTAGATGGATTTGAACAGGTTTTAGTCATATTTGAACAGGTTTTAGTTTGGTTTGAACATGTTTTAGTTATTTTTTATTTAGATTTGTTAAATGCATTTAAAAGCTGTTCTAATCCACTTAAAACCTAGTGCCAAAAATATCATCTTCTAAATTTGTTGGAGGGCCACATAAAATATTGCAAAAGGCGCATTTGGCCCCGGGTCTTGAGTTTGACACGTGTGGTCTAAGTGTTTGGGCCAAAGTTGAATAAAATAAATTCATAAAATTAACTGACCATGTTTATCCAGATCAAGTCATGATTAAGGCCTAAGGCTATACAGACCAAGTCAATATGAAGTCACTGATGCACAAAAGCCATGGTAATATATAGTAGAATAATTCAAACTCTATAAGTCGAGACTCACATTATACATAACATACAGTTCTCTAGAAATGTTGTAGTCAAGACTTTTGGAAAACAGTTAGGAAGAGTGAAGAGGTTGGTGAGGAAAGCAGAGTTAAAGTCAGAATTTTAAATGAAAATGACTTTATTTGAATGTATATCCAACCAGAATAATACGGATAAATAAATCAGTTGTGTTTTTGGCTGGTCTCAGTTTAAAAACACTCTCCAAGACAGAGTATAAATTAGTGGGAGTCCAAGAAAAGACAGGGACAGTGGATAGTAGTGACTTTCCCATTTTGCCAAATGTTTAGCTGCTTTATCCAATGTAGAATGTCATCTAATGAATGTTACTAATATGCATACACAGAACAACACTAAAAAAGTTAAGCAAATGTTGTGCCTTACAACTCTCAACTAGAAACGAAAATATATGTATATGTATGTATATTGTATAAGCAAAAACTAAAAAGCATATATGTGTAAGATGAGACTTGTTTTGAGGTTCAATACACAATAACTGTATGACAACAATTGCCAGCATCTCTCTTCTGCTGTAAACAAAAACTCATTGTCTATAATGACTGCTTTATGACTAGCGTAGATACACTTAAACATTTCCAAAGGACACCAAACGCCGCAACCCTGCTTTAAAGGGCCCTCTATACTCTCATCCACCTTCTACTGTGGCCTATTTGCTTTGCACAGATAATTATCCTGACAATTTTTATAGACAAGAGAATGATCATAAAAAAATAGTAAGTGCTGAGAGTGAGGC
>JAWCTZ010001056.1:0-25404 GCA_036850595.1 Rhyacichthys aspro | reverse complement strand
CGTCGAGCAGCTCTGGTGTCGCGGTTGTCAAAGCGGATCACACAAGATATCATGTGGAATGTCTCCAGAGACATTGTTGCATGAAAGATTCTCTTCATTCCATAGACTTGCAGTTGCTTCTCCCTTTGACCTGTACACTGCAGCTAATAACTCCAATGTAAGCATGCAAGTCAGTCTGATCCAGTGTCTTCCATTTCTCTTGAAACACACGTCTCCCCTCCAAGTTGGTCATTTCCAGGATAATCCTCTCTATTGGTGGGGATATGAACAGCTAAAAAAGGCTGATTGAATGTCATCAACTTGTGTGATAGCAAATCTTGTAGGACCAGGTGTCATTTTGATCACATTGGAAGATGACAGTCTGCCTCGGCTTTGGTGTGGTGACGTTGACCATTTTATATTACCGTCCTTAGATGCCCATGTCCCCTCTGTGGGTGAAGATTGCAGCAGCAGACTAGTCCTCTGAATCCTCCTCATCGTAGGAAAATTGACAATCTGGATCAGCAATAATATTGTCCTATGTCTCTGAAAAATCCTCTGTCTCTGAAATCTCTTCATCTACATCACCATCCCAGTTCAAAATCTGTGATAAAGCCTCAACTGTAATCCTTCGGGAGTTCATTTTTGGTGAGTTTGTCAAAAAAGATGACATGAGAACAGTGACAAGGACAAGTGTGAGAAAGTTCCCTGTCTTCACACACCTGGGTCTGGGTCTCAGAGGCAATCAAAATACAAGTCAACATCAAAGAGACATGTTTATTTTGGATCTGAACAGCTACTTACCCACATTAAAGAGTCTGGGTCAAAATGACCCGCAACATCATTTTTGTATACAAACTCTGCACACTCCACTACACATCAAAGTGTCCAGATTTTACAAACCAGTTCATGAGCCTAGATGAGGAAAAGTCACCAAATTTCATGAAGAAAAAAAGGATAACCAGTACTTTGGTCAACACAAAAACTGAAATGGGTCAAATTGACCCTTAACATAATACGAGGGTTAACCTTCCTACACCCCTTTAACTTTTGTAACATCAGTGTCCCTAGAGCACAAAATGCTCCAATAAAGAGTGCCATAGAAATATTATCTAATAATTTATAATTGCAATTTTCTTTCAATAGATACTATTATTAGCTTCAGTCCTCACCATACATAGCAAATATTTATTGTGTTTCTAAAATTTAACCCCTTAATTTCCAGTTTTTGTGAATAGAACCTGATTTTCAAAATTAGACAAAAAACATAAAAAGTGAATAATTTTCCATACAATAAATGCAAATTAAAATTTTTTTGCAAAATTATCAGTTTGTCAAAATTGACATCAAGTTAGATTTTTTTATTTTTATTTTTTGTGTAGTGTCAGATTACATAATAAATGTCACATCAGTCAGCCCTAGAACAAAAAAATGCTCCAATAAAGACTGCTATAGAAATATTATCTAATAATCCATAATTCAAATTTTTTTAATGGATACTATTATTAGCTTCAGTCCTTTCCTTTTTTTTTTCTTCTTTTTTTATTTTGAAGATTTAGCAAATAAATATGTTCATTTCATTAGCCATTTAGTTCTTTAGTTCTTTAGCCATTTAGTTCTTTAGTTCTTTAGCCATTTAGGTGAAAACTGGCTGCCTCTCTGCTTTTTCTTTCTGCTGTGTACAGTTGCACAGGGCTGTAGTGGATTCAAACAGGCCGCCACTTCTGCCTTTAGCTCTGCTTCTCCTTTCTTCCGCTCAGGCTGTGCGCCGCTTTTATGGGTCCGGGCTGCACACAGGTGACTGCGCAGTTCCTCCTCGGATGTTACGTTGCTGTAGCTTATTTACTTTCCTTTATTTGTCTGTTCATTCCTTTTAATTTGCATTTTATTTTCCTAGTTTGATTTTACAGTGTGGTATTGTAGAAATTCTGTGTATATGTCAAATTCTTTAGAGTATCTAATTATAATCCTGTACATATACTTTAAGTGCTTTGAATTATTTAAGTATAAGTATTTTATATGATTTATATCTGAAGTTTGGTTAAATGAGTGCATTTCAATCAATACCTTTCTGACACAGATCAGATGGAGACACTGTCTAGGGCAGAAAGTGGACCAATTTAATTTTGCATAATAGTATGTAAACAAATTTCCAGTATTTTATTGATTCTGCTATTGTTGAAATTGAATTGTATGTATGTATGTAAATTTCATTTATTTCATTTTTTTCAACTTTGATTAAAGCTGTTTCTGTGCTGTGTTGTGGTCTAAATCCTGGCTGAAAATCTTCAGATAAGTTATTGTCCTGCAGATTGCATAGCTGTTTATCTACAATTCTCTCGAGGATTTTTGAAATAAAAGGAGGACTGGATATATATCTATAATTTTCTAAGGCGCCTGGATCGAGGGCTGTTTTTTTCAACAGACGTTAAATCACTGCTGATTTAAAAGACTGTGGGATGTAGCCTATTTCCATATTAAATATTAATTACTTGCAAAGAAGTGTTTTTAATAAACACTTCTTTGCAAGTAATTAATATTTGTATCTACTTGTTTATGATTCAGGCAGTAAGGGTGGTTAACACACCAGAAGAAGAATGGTGCCTCAACAGGGCTGTCCTGGGATTCAGTTGTCTTTTGCTCTTTACACTTTACAGGTACTTTTCACTTGGCTGATGACTTTGTCGTCTGCAGCTAACTGTGAAGGTTGACTTTGAGCTTGAATTTGGTCATATACAGCTTGTATTCCCATAAACTTTAACTAACGTTGCATTTACTGTTTTCATTGTGCAACTGGAATAGCCTGCAAAAAAAAAAAAGTGTTTGTGCCAACAACAACAGGTGTTTCATGACCTTGTGGTGGCTCTGGACAGATAAGAGCGAGAACAGTAATGGATCCTTTAACTCCTGTTACATTCTCAGGGAACTCCATCTCCACAACAATATAGCCACAGTAGGGATAGGATTCACCAGATAATCGCCAGACAGCAAGACTGAAAATGGGATTAATAGGAATGATAGGCAGCCATTTCTCTGAGAACAGATCTGTGATCAAGTGGCAGCTTGTTCAGTGATTACTATTTTTCAGTTACTCTTTAAGTTAGTTTACTTCAGGTGGAACTTTTGAAGAGTAATTTTCTTCACATGGCATTCACACAGCAATGTTATTTTTTAGCATATAGCGTCAAACATCTTGCCTTTTGATAAAACTGTTTCGATAGCAGCGTCAATGCTAACGTCTTTCAGCCATGTTGATAACAAAGAGGAGAAGAGAGCGCTTGTTGCTTTCTTCAAATTAAAAACCCGCCTCTACCTGTTAGTGCTGCAACATCATTGGTCACAAGAGTCCAGTGAGTCCACGGTTCGCTGACTCAAGCAGTTTGCTTGGCGCGATACAAGATGGATTTACAAGAGTTTGGGAAACTCCCAAATCTCACAAGAATCCAGCTACAGCGCAAGTTTAGAATACAAGGCCTTTATGGTTTCAATAAATCTATTGTGTAGCCCAAACCTTTGTAGAACCCGATAAAGAAAGTTTCAATTCACAGAACCAAATGCCTTTTCAGCATCAACACTTATAAGTACTGCTTCAGTTTTGTTTTTCGGTATATGATTAATAATATGTAGAGTCCTGAGAATATTATCTTGAGTTTGCCGATTTCTTATAAAACCTGTTTGGACATTATGTAGCCGTCTGGCCATTATTGAAGTAAACATTCTATAATCTATATTTAAAACTGATATTGGCCTGAATGATCCACACTCATGTTTTATCTCTGCCTTCTCTACGTACCTCTTTCCAGCTTGGGGGTGTTTATGTTTCCTTTAATACCCAGTTGAGTGTTGGTAGTATTATGGGGACCAACTCATTTTTGTATTCTTTATACTATTTGGCTGTGCAACCGTTTGAACCTGGTGACATATTTGATTGAAGTCTACTGATTGCTTTTCTAAGTTCGACTTCAGATATATCTGCTATCATTTCATCATTCTGTTCTTTATTCAATCTAGGTAGGTCTAATGAATTTAGTAAACTATCAATTTGGATCTCATTACCCCAGATACCTAAGAATATATTTTTTGTAAAACACCTCAAACGCTTCATGAATTTCATGTAATTCATTCTTTATCTTTTTTGTTTTAGGCTCTATAATTCATAATTCATATTTTCTGCCACTTCCAAGTTTCCATGCTAATATTTTTTATAGATCTTGACCTACTTTCCTAATATTTTTTTCCTAATTTCCTGAGTAGTCAGTTCATTTATTTCATTTGTAAGCTTTCAAATTTAAATAAATTAGGTAATGGAGTCAGTGCATGTTTGTTTTTCAATTCCTTCAATTCTTTTTGTAGATCTTCTAATTTTTTGTTCCGTGTCTTTTTCTTATAAGAGGTTATTTCAATAATCTTAGAACGGCTTTCAGTGTACTGTCATTGATATCAAGATAGTCCTGTATTTCTTTTTTAATTTGTTCTTTGAAATTGTTGTCTTTAAGCATACTAGATTTCAATTTCCATGTAGTTACTTTAGGAAGTAAATTTAAATTAACTAATAGATTGTGCATGATCACTCACATCTATAGTACCCATTTCACAGGACTGGATTTTATCCTTATCTTTTCCAAAAGTAATGATGTAGTCTATTCTTGTATAAAGAGAATGTGGGGCTGAATAATAGGAATATTCTCTCCTCGCTGTAGGAGAATTGGGTTACTGCCTTAGAGCTTCGAAGTATTGGACCACATACAAGGACTGAAGAGAGACTGGATGTCTTAAGCAGGAGAAGTTTATTACCATCAAATACAGGCCCGGAGACAGTTGAACAGTCAACACAGCATAGTATTGAACATTCAAGTCTGGCTATGCTTTCATTGGTCAGAGTGTATAATACCTCGTAGAAGGTCAATTACGCAAACAGTACAATAACAAAGAGTTGTTATTCAGTTGTTATTCAGCTGATTAGGCTCGAGGTTGGAGACATGTTATCCTGCAGGTGTCTGAGTCTATCTGTTGACAGAGCCCAAGGCTCAGGGCATCACAACCTTACAATAGATCCCAAAATTATCTAACACTCGCAGGGAAGAGATCTCTCCAAATATCAATTAGGCCAACTTCTTCAAAAAGTGCATCGACTTTCTTGTGTATTAATTTGATTCACAAGTTTATAGTTATTGGTGCTGTCAAGTTCTGGCTGCAAGCGAATGATCAGATGGGGAGGCCTCTCCTCACTATGGGGTGAGGGCCCCTATAACAGTTCCGTGTGTCCATTCTTCAATAGAACTTCTATTAGTCTCTATTAAATGTAACTTCATTCATTAAGGAGGAGGATATCGAGTATAGTTTATCTTACCATCTAGTTGGAAATCAGTCTCAGTCAACCTTATGGCTTTTCTGGAGTGGGTGAGGCTGGCTTAGTCTCCTCCTCATAAAACACCCTCAGTTTAGCAGGGAACGGGGTCTGGAATCTGATATTATTACAAAAAAGGACTACGCGCAAGGACTACGCCTCTGCATAGTCCTTGCGCTTTTTGACAATGGCTGGAGGATAATGATGATGGGGCACAGCTTTTTATCTCCAGTTCCAGGGGGGTCTTGGGCCAGCAGGTGGTCAACTCTCTCACAGTTTTTCCACAAAAGTCACCAGTGATGCTCCCTCTGAACCTTCGGGTACATTGTATAGCCTTATATTCTCCTGTCTAGATCTGCTTTCTTGGTCAATTAATTTACTTTCCTGTTGAGTCATGATTTTCAGCATCTTGGTGAGCACCTGCTCCACATTTAAGGCCAGGTCTTCAACATTGCAAATTCGAGTCTCTGCTCACTTTATCTTCTGATTAGTTCTGGTTATGTCTGATCTGAAGTCGTTGAATTCCTTGCAAAATTCTCGCAATTCCTCCAATGCCATCCCAAACCCACAGTGTGACTTGGGCTAGCATTAGCAATAGCACTAGCTTCTTTATTGTGCTCCCGAGCCAACGAGGTATTTTCTTTGCTCGAATTTCCTTCATTCACACTATTTTGCCGTGTATGTTCTCATATTCGCCCCATGTATCCCTTAACTTATTTTTCCAGTAAATACAAAGTTTGATACTTATACGGGGTTAGTTTATAAAATTGCATAGAGAGCTTTCATCCTCAGCTGTCAATAACCTCCCAATACATCTTTTAATCTCCCGTTCCTCACTTGGGAACAAGATCCAAGATACGTGAACTCCTCTACTTGAGGCAGGAACTCTGAAGGGGACAAGCCACCCTTTTCTGAGTCCCAGTCGCTTCACACTCAGCTGCAAACTGTCCCAGGTACTGGTTTGATGAAGCCAACAGGACAACATCGTCTGAAAAAAGCAGAGACAAGATCCTGTGGTTGCTAAACTGGACTCCCTCCAGCCCCTGACTGCGCCTAGAAATCCTCTCCATAAAGATTATTAACAGAACCAGCAACAAGGGCAGCCCTGCTGGAGTCCAACAGGCACCGGGAAAGTTCTGACTTACTGGCGGCAATGTGAACCAAGCTCCTACAGCGATAGCCCATACCCACAACATCCAGAGACTTAAGATGATCAGGGCGGATTTTATTCAGCCCCGGCACCTTTCCTCCGAGAAGCTTCTTAACTACCTCTGTGACTTCAGTTAGGGTGATGGACGAGTCGACCTCTGAGACCCAGCCTCTGCTTCCTCAGTGACATGTCGGTGGAACTGAGGAGATACACATAGTATTCTTTCCACCATCCAATGATGTCCCCAGTCGAGGTCAACAGCTGCCCACCTCCACTGTAATGGTGTTAGTGGAACAGTGTTTCCCCCTCTCCTGAGGCATTGAATGGATTGCCGGAATCTCTTTGAGGCCGACCGACAGGCTGCCTCAGGAGTCCCACGAACCAATCAGGCCTGATAGGACTCCTTTTCCAGCTTAATGACATTCCTTACTTCTGGTGTCCATCAATGTCTCCAGCCTCCTGCGAGATCCGGTTGAAACTCTGCTTAGGTGGGAATTGAAGACCTCTCTGACAGGAGACTCATCCAGACGTTCCCAACAAACCCTTACAGTAAGTTTGGGTCCGCCGAGTCTGTTCGGCTTCCTCCCCCACCTTTGGATCCAACTCACCACCAGGTGGTGATCAGTTGACAGCTTCACCCCTCTCTTCACCTGAGTGTCCAAGACATATGGCCGAAATTAAGATGAAGATGAAACAACTGGACATCCTTATGCTTGAACATGGTGTTTGTTATGGACAGACTGGACACACATTTCTTTTGCTAGACTTTATTTTTTCAATTGTGAGCGTTCATGTTTAACAGTTAAATACCTGATACATAAAGCTATGTAATATATAACCTATAACACACAACATCATCTGATTCGTAGGGTTTTGAATGACAAATGTAAGAATGACCAATGAAAAAATGTGCATGGAAATGCTTCTAAGACTACTGCTTGATTTTTCTGCATCACAGATGACAAAGAAGAAGCCTCCTCTCTGGCCCAGGCTCTGCTTATGGCTAAAGAACTGCTTATCTCGATTGAGCAACAGGTAACACTTTCATTCTAAGTATTTTATATCCTGTTACTGTTACGATTAATAAAACTAAAATTATGGTAAGTTTTACTAATTATCTTTATTAGGGCTCGATGTACCTAGTTTTTTAAAAGACCACCAAAAGACTGATGATAAACTTTACATGGAAATATAAATAATAGTAGTTGCCAAATCATGAACATATCTTATGCATACCACTGCATATCAATTTGTCAGTTTTTAGCTCTGAAAGGGTAACGGGCCTAGTTTTCAAATAAACATGCAGATTGTACAGAAACACGAAGTAACTTTGATTGGTTACATTTGCTTTAATTTGCTTAATGCAACTCATTGTCCATATATGGGCAATGGCATGGTGTTTCTTATTTTAATATTATGTTAATCCTATGTTAATGACTAGCAAGCTGAGTTGTGCATGCCACTAAGATGAATTAGGCTGTTTATGGACGCTTCAAGAATCCCACATATACCCTTCTTAGAAATTCAGGTGCAATCTTTGTACTTTGGATAAATATAGCCAATATAATCCAGCCTTGCATTACCCTCCCAAGGCTGAAATCCAGCTGTATTTGGCGGGGTGGACTGTGTTATATATATGTGTCTCTGTGTGTCTTTCTATATGTTTATAGATGGAGGAATTGCAAAAGACACACAGGGTCCAGGAGATTCATTCAAATCTGACTGTGCGGGTCGTAGCAAGAGTGAGAGATGGTCGAGTATTTAGACCTGAAGAGTTACTCCGCCGAAAACTTATTTATGAAGGCACCTTGTTCTGGAAAAGCCCAGGATCCCGTCTCAAAGGTATATCAATTATTCACAGTATGAGGCAATGGGGACAGGATAAATCAAGCTGCATTACCCCGGCCAGCCGTACTAATTCTTTTTCTTTTCTGCACCCCACACACCCAGAGAGAACCCACACTTGCATGAGGGGACATATCTGAGTCCACACATACTGGTCGTTGCTGGGCCAGTTAATTATTGTTCATCAAAATCAATTGAAATGAAAAGATGTATTAGTTTTGTCATTCATCAAGCAAGCAATCACATTTTGATCGTAAAATGCCAACTAAAATTATATTTATTTTACAAAACGTGTTTTTGTGGTTATGCCGCATAAAGGTTTCACAGTGAATTTATGAGTTTGGGCCTAGAAACAGGTGTAACCGACCGATGTCACAAGATGTTGTCTGTTTTGTTGTCTGTTTGTGTAGAGGTGCAGGTCTTACTGATGACAGACATCCTGGTATTTCTGCAGGAGAAAGATCAGAAATACATGTTTATATGTCTGGTAAGTATATAATGATGTGGTAACACCACTGACCCTGGACCAGTGCAAAAATTTAATTGAAAAGCGGAATACATTAATTGAACAAAGTCTAAATAGTTTAAAAGAATGAGACTGCATGTTTAGAATAGATTTTTTTGAATGGAGTTGGACAAGTACAGCTTGCCATCTCCTGAACATACAGCCGAAGATTGTGCTAACTGTGACCATGCGAGGCACTGAGGCTCTCCAGGGGTAGCTGCACCCATCCATGAACTATGGACAAGCAAGGGTATCTTTGAAAATTATATTACATTAGCCTTTGTTGATCCCACAATGGGAAAATTCCCTTGTGACGGCAGTTTACCCATAGGTAAAGTGCAAAAAGTGTAGGAAATTACAGAAAGTAAACATGCAATAAAAATATATAAAATCCTAAGAAAAATGTTACATAGACATAGAATAAAATATTAATTTATTATTATAAATTAGAGTAAAAAAGCAGACAAGTAAAAAAAAACAGGGCAAGTTGAATTAACAGAGACAAACTAGGTACAAATTTAAAAAGTAAAAAATGGGAAAAAAAATATATGTCAAAGATTTAATGGTCTACAGTGGTCCCTCGTTTCTCGCAGGGGTTATGTTCTAAAAATAACCCGCAATAGGCGAAATCCGCGAAGTAGTCAGCTTTATTATATATGTTTTAAGGCTGTAAAACCCCTCACCACACACTTTATACACTTTTCTAAGACAGGCATTAACATTTGCTCACATTTCTCTCTTGTTTAAACACTCTCAAAGTTCAAATCTTAGCATCTTCCTCTGCCTTTTGGGTGCGACCTCAGGTGCCTTTGTCGGTGCAGAACGTTTCGTCGACATTGTGGGTTTTCAAACATACAGCACTTCAGAGTCACACAGTTGGCAAGCCGAACGCATTCTGTACGGCACGGAGGAGATTGATTGACAATGGTTTACGGTCCCTTAGCCAATCAGGACGCAGAACACAATGTGCGTTCATACGCTGTAAATAAAAAGCAAGCAAAATTGCACTAAAAAAAAAATCTGAGAAACAGCAAGGCTGCGAAAGGTGAACCGCGTTATAGTGAGGGACAGCTGTATAGCAATACACATTAGTCATTGAGTCTAACAGCAGTCAGTATGAAAGACCTGTGATAGTTCAGGCCAAGTTGTACAGACCCAAAGGATCAAACTCAGTGCTGTTTTAAAGCGATTATTTCAGTTCTGATTTAGTTAGGTCAGTTACACAGCAGGAGTACCAAAACACATTTTTTAAAGGTCCAAACCCATGTTCTTTAAAGCAGAAACAGGCAGGAGGCCTGTCTGTGTTTCTGATTCAGTCATTATCTGAACAGGCCACGCAGTTTTATTACTTTACTGTCACTGTGGATTTTTCTACTATGCTACTAAGATGCAGATAGCCGTGATTATAGTGCAATTATTGACTGTCCTGTTAATACTGTGCTTTAGCCTAATTTGTTGTACAAAATTTCGACACCAGAGTTTATTCTTAAATAGAAAATCTGTAATACTGTCTGAAAATAATGAATGTGATAGTGTCTATATATATTGAATGTTACTGAGCTAATTACTTACTACAATTTGTCTTTCTGCGGTGTGATCCAGGACAAGCCTCCAGTATTGCCCCTTCAGAACCTAATTGTGAGAAATATTGCCAATCAGGAGAGGGGAATGTTCTGTATTAGTGACTCGTTACCTCCGGAGATGTATGAGCTCCATGCTGCTTCAAAGGAGGACAGAAACATGTGGATACACTGCATCCAGCATGCTGTCAGCAAGTAAGCAGATTTCCCTTTTGACATTTTTTTTTTTTTTACTTTTAACATTAGACTACTACACATGATTGCTTTTATGGAATTAGCTGAAAAAAATAAGAAGTGTTGCTACAATTCTGCTGATAAAAAGCAAACATCATGTAATTACATTAACACAGTTTCATTTTCAGTACTCATATGCTGTGCCCACAATTCTCTTTTCACTGGAGTGGATGTTGGAGGCCCCAATTCATAATCTGAATGAGAAATACAAGAGGTTTTTAGCATTAATTTGTTCATCTTCTTCCCCTAGGGGTAAGAGGTGGCTGGGGCGTTTAGACACAGATATTAGCAGACAACCATTCACTCTCACATTCATCCACGAGGAGAAACTTTGATTGTTCAGTTAACCTTAACATGTATTTGGACGGCGGGGGCAAATCCATCCTTGTTCCAGGCAACACATCTGCCAGGTCAATTAAATTTTCTTTTGTGGAGTAATGAAGTTGAATTGAATTGGTTTGAACCAATTGTGTGGCAGTACTGTCAGTAATGGCAGTTACTGGTCGTGTTTTAGATTTGAGGACGAAGCGACTACTTGTTAATATAATGCAATGATAAATTGAGTCACCAGCATTTTTTTCTATGAAAGCCTCCAGATGGCTCTGTGTAACAGACTATCTGGCAAGCCAGATTAGGAGAATGCTTAATTCACATTAATAAAACAGTACACTGTCTAAAGTTTGAAATAAGATACATTTTACCCTTTTGGATGCCAAACCAGATGGACCAGCTGTGGCTGGATGGCTTCGATAAAGTCTGTGATGAGCACAGGGTCCATGATGAAACTAGCCAACACCCATGACCACTCTTCTGGTCCATACCCCTCCCAGTATACTAGAAACTGCCTGCCCTGGCCCCTCGTGCACACAGCCAGCAACCTCTTGACCGCGTAGCCAGGTCCACCATCTGGAGGGGGTTTGGCTGTGAGAATCAATGGGCTTTACTTTGCTGGCTTGACTCGGCTAACGTGGAAGGTGGGGTGCACACTTAGGGTCTGGGGCAGACGCAGGCGAACTGAAGACAGACTGATGACTTTGACTCCACCCGGAGGGGTAGGTCCCAGGTTGATCTTCTGGCCTGGTCTGTAGACTGGAGCGGGTCGAGGCTTCCTATCAGCAGGCCTCTTCATGCGGTCCACAATCCTCAGAAGAACCCTGCAGGCGTAGGCTGAGGGGATGATGACTTCCTTCTCAGAGGCTGAAAAGACAGACAGCTGGCAGCCAAATTTACAGTGAAAAGGTGAGACACCTGTGGCTGACGTGGGAAGAGAGTTGTGGGCATATTCCACCCACACTAGGTTTCTACTCCATGATGAGGGCTCCTTAGAAACTAGGCACCGGAGGCAGGTTTCCAGCGCCTGGTTCAACCGCTCTGTCTGACCATTAGACTCAGGGTGGTATCCAGAGAGACTAACTGAGGCGCCGATGAGCCAACAAAATTCTTTCCAGAATCGAGAGATGAATTCGGGCCCAGTTCGAGACGATGTCCTTTGGGAATCCGTAAGGCAACAGGAACAAACAGGTGCTTCTCCGGATATCCACTAGGAGCTGGGCTCTCACCTCTAGCTTGCTTCACCTTAGCTTCTATCTGCCAGGTGACCGCTCCTACCACATGATTGAAATGGGGGACCTGTTACACTGTAAAACCTGACAAGTTAAGTAAACTCAAATGATTTGGGGAAACCGATTGCACCAATTGATTTAAGTTTTTTAACTCAAACTATTTTAGTATTTTTAATTACTTTAAAAGAGTCTAAAGAACCCAAAACAATTATGATAAGGTAACTCAAATTAATTTTGTTTATTTTCTTATTTTATTTAGTATGTTCTAACTTAAACCATTAAATATGTGGTACTAAAACGCTGTATTTAATCAAACTTATTTAAAAGTGTTACTTGTTCATATTTACAGTAAGTTAAATTAACTTAAATGGTTCTTATTTGAACAACTTAAAACTCTAATACAGTTACTCAATCCATTTGGGGAAACCGATTGCACCAATCTGTATGAGTAAGATTAACATAATAACAAACTAAAACTTTTGTCCATTCAGTTTTTATTAACTTGAACTGGAGAGAAAATACAGAATGAACACAACCGTACCTTCTGACATGAATTATGACTACAAAAGCCATTATCAATTAAATACAATTAAGCCTTTTAAAATGGCACTTTCAAGGAACTTGCAATGTTTTGCACTTGGTCAATTGAATAAATGTACAAAAATGTACCAGGTGTACATCAATAAATGAGAATGCAGTGCAAAATAAAATATTACTGTCCACAATATTCTGATGTATTACAATTACCATTTACGGTTTTACTTTCCCAAAACATTGTAATATACTAACATGCACACCAAATAAAAATATTTCTACAGAAATGTAACCTTATTCTTTGCTTTCTGCATATTTACTTTTTTAAAGACAAATAACTTGAACAAATAAAATTATAGACTTGAAGCCCTTCACTACTGATTCAAAGCTTAAATGTGTTGACCTGTAAACAACAAACCCCATCTACACCAGCTCATTTTTCAGTGTCTGCAATTTTGGTTTAAGTTGCTTTCTATCATTTTTTAGGTTCAGCAACACTACTTGAATGAACTCAAAAAAGCCACTACACTTTTCAGGGTAACTCAGATGCAGAGCATAGATTAGCCCAAACAAACATACCAGCGCATCAGTCCATGAGTGATGAGTCATTACAACCTGATCCTCGAGGACGATGAACACTTGCCGTGGTGAGAATGGAACTCCTGTAGGCACCTCCTCTTCATCAACATCAGCAACCAGAGCAACTGCACCTTCATGGCACTCCATTTCATCCTGAAATGTCATACAAAGTGGAAAATTATCTTATTTCAATTATTACTGGTCATAGATCATAATAAATACACACTGTCAGCCATCAAATGTGAAGCATTATCACCTGTCCGATGTGCAAATTATTGTAATGCCCAAGTATAATATACCTTGCATGTTTTGAAAATCTCTGAAGAATCCTCCTTGAGGTAAATTGGTAGGCCAGCAAGGGCTGCAGTTCTTATTGCATAGATGTCGTTTTTGTCCTTAATAAATAAGGTAACATTAGAAAACATGACAATGGTAACTAACAAGCAAACAGTAGAGTGAGGGTATTTTTTAAGTACCTGTTCTTCATATGCCAACAAAAGCTGTTCCATCTTTTCACCAACCCGTCCAGTTTTCTTCTTCTTGTAAAGTCTAATCAGCTGAGGAGCATACTCATCCAGCGCAGCATAAAACACGTATGGCAGATTCTGATTGGTTATCCGTTGAAATTCACAGTACAGCTGAGGAAAATTACAAACAAAATAATATGAACAAAACACAGCATAATATCAAGCACTAAATTTTATATAGTTTTAAATACGTGTGTCTCGTAAAGAGTGCTGGCCATCTGTCCTTAAGCTCTGATACAGGAGGAGAAGTTGTTATGATCTCTTCACGCCGCAAGGCAAAGGTGCGCATCATGTGCTGATGGATGAGAGGGATGTCTCTTTCAGCTGAGGTCCTCTTGAACTGCTCTACCATCTCAAGCCTCCTGGTCTCCAGAGACTCCCTTGTTTCTCCAGAAGGATAAGTAGGAAGGAAGTTGACCTCACCTCTCCTCGGTCTTTTGATATTAGCCCTGGATGCAGCTCCATCTGGGTTTGTTCTGCTGCGTTTTCCAGCATTTACAGCAACATCCATGATGCCGGCTTTAGCCAATTTTTTTCTTTGGTTTCCTATTTTATGTCTCAGACTATTTTTCCATCCTTCCCACCCAGTTTCAGAATTTTTCTCCTTCAGACAGAGATGTTTTCTAACTAAAGCTTCTGCAGCCTTGCCAATTTGTGTGCTACTAGGATATGCTTTTAGTCTATAGATTTCTTCACCCATTGTCTCGAGTATGTTGTGTTTCTGATCTCTAGTTAGTGTAATTACTTTCCCATCTTTTTCAAATGCTGCATTACCCTCCCTTAGCACATGTTCCACCTCATAAGAAAATGTTGGAACAATAAAAACCTCTGGCCACCGACTAATACGCTCTGGTGAATCTGTGGTGTCAGTGCTATCAGTCAGAATGATTGTGTCATCAGTGCTTGTTGAAATTCGGTCCAGCTCAACTAATCTGACAACTTTAACTGATGCTATGGCTGGCAGGTCTTCTATTTTAACCAAATTACACAATGCATTATCAAAGTCTGGGTCATGAAACTGAAGCCGAAAGTCAAAAGTCAGCTTAAGCCTAGATTTGATCTCATCTATGAGGGATTGTGCACTGTCTGGACGAGATGGCAAAATAAGTCTTTCTGCATTATCATTATCAAGGATGACCCTTAGCTTTAATATCCCTGATGACTCCATCTGAATTTGTAGTTTCTGTAACAAACAGGTTTCAAATTTTATAGTGACATTTCAACATGTTTTTGTTTACAACAATTTACAAAATAGCAATTAGGCAAAGGAATAAAAAGTATATGTTCAAACAAAAGAAATGCATACCTTTACATTGGCTGAAAAGCTGGTGTCTTAGTTCTGCTTCTTTAGTCAGACACTGGAATGAAATGTTTTGTTGTTAGAATGAGTTCATCTGCAATCTTATAAGCAAAATGAGGCATGTGGTCAGACAGCTGGCACAGAGATTTTACAGTATGACCCTTCTGTTGATGCTCTGCTAGTTCATATGAACGCAAATGCTCAACATAGCAAGTGTCATAGTCTTTCAAGAGAAAGTAAATGTTGTTTCTGATAAGTAGTACATTTTGAATCTCTTTGAACTCTGGCACACAACTTGCAATTCCACATTTTGTCTCAAATCAAAAAGGCCCTATTATCTGTCAAATGTTTTATATCACCTTCACTGGCAGTCTTTAGTGGCAAAACAGCGGTGGATGATCTCTCCAAACGTCCTGCTTCCTTAGCCAAACACTGTAATGACACAAGAAAAATATGTTTAACTGTTAGTTCGAAAGTGCATTGTGAAAATGATTAAAATTTAAAGTTTTGTGCCATGCAGCTTCCAAAAAATAAGTTAGCTACTTAACTATTTTATCAATAAAGCCGGTAGCCGTTATATTTTAAATTTGTACAGGGTGACTTCATATGCTAGGCGGAAGTTGTGGTAGCAAGCTTAGTTTTTCTACATATTAGAACTTTTTGTAATCAAAATAAACCGCAAATTGTTAACGCTATTTTAATGTTTAGTTAGTAACTAGCTTAGTTAAAATGAAATTAATGTACTATTTTCACATTCACCATGTAAAGAATATATTTGAACTTGAAAGTCAGAAAAGTCTCAAAATTAATTTTACCTTAGAGTCTTGTGCTATGCAGCTCCGAAAAAGTAGGGCACTTAACAACTATTTTATCAAAATAAGCCTGTAACCGTTATATTTTAAATTTGTACAGGCGGACTTCATACGCTTGGCGGGATTTGTGCTGGCAAGCTCCGTTTTTGTACACATTAGCAAAGCAGTCAGATAAATTCACATGCAAGTTCTGAACAAACATTAAAACAATAAAGAAAATCGTTTACCTTATAATTTCCAATATGTTGTATGTTGTCGCTAAATTGTTCTCGGCGGCAAAGCTTGCCTCAAACATAACATGGCCGACAAATCCAACAGCAGCTTGGTGCCGTGTGCAAAGATCATTGATGACGTAAGACACACACAGGAGGTCTCACTCTGTGTCAAATGAGTTGGATTAACTGGGATACATCAACATGTACCAAAGCGGGAGGCGAAGTGGTGTATGCACTGAATTTAGGAGTAGACGTATTGTGGTTCGAATCTCGGCTGACTTTTTTTTTTTTTAATAATATCTTATAAAGATAAAGAATATCTAAATAAAGAATTCTCATCTCATTATTTGGTTTTATTGACTCCATTATACCACTTAAGAGAAACAAATCGTATAATTTATTAATGTTTTATTGAATTAATATTTAACAAAATATATTAGAGGCAAAGATGACATGTAGGAAAATGTCTCCTTCATTCTAGCCACAATGTCTTGAAATGTGCAAATTTTAACACGTTAGTATGTGTAGCCTAGTGATGTAAGTGCTTGATTCTTTTCTAGAACATCGTGAGTTAGAATCCCAATTGTATAAATGCAGTCACTGCATTTTCTTTTCTTTTTTTTCTTTTTTTATTAATGGTCTTCCAATTCAGAAAAAACCCTGCCTTTCCTTATAAATATGCATCTAGTAATAGACTAAATATTATTTGCTACTGATTTTCTTTAAGTCTTTTAAATTATTTAAGAAAACTACACAGATTATGTTTACTTATTGCATTTATTTTATCATCTATACAATATATTTATATTCTGTGATCACTACTTAAACAGTTCAAATCAACAATACTCAAACATTTGAAAGCAACAATACTCAAAATGTAACAAAAACAGATGTGTACTTATTACAAGTGAGTTTTTACATCACATGTTTACTTTTGGGTTTACTTAACACAGTTTATAAAAGTTACTCTAACTTTTTAGCAGAACTGAGTAAGAATAACTTACTTCTTTTGGTAAGATGCACCATTGGGTTTTACAGTGTAGAAAACAATGACGATCTGGCTCTGCGTGAGTTTAGTCTTTTGGCTTTGCGAATATACTCTCTATATACTATATACTTTTTGTGGTCAGTCCAGATGGGTGTTTTGCCCCCTCCAGCCAATGCCTCCATTCTTCTAATGCTATTTAACTGCTAGCAGCTCTCAGTCTCCCATATCACAATTTCTCTAGGCTAAGGATAGCTTGCGGGATAAAAAAGCGCAGGGGTGGAGCTTATTGTCCCTCTCAGAGCGCTGGGAGGCTTCTACCTCCACCACAAACTGTCGGTCAAGGACAGTGAGAATATGAGCCAAAGTGAACAATTACTTGAGCTGCTGGAAGGCTCTTTCTGTGGGGGAGACCACCTGAAAGGAGACTTAGACAAAGTTAATGTGTGCAGCCTAGCAGCTATGGCCCTGAAGTTTCTGACAAACCGCCTGTAAAAGTTAGCAAATCCTAAGAACTGCTGTACCTTTTTACAGTTATCAGGGGTCGGCATCAGAGCCACAGCGTTAATTTTAGACGAATCCATCTGTATCTTCCCAGGGGCCACAATGAAGCGAAGGAAAGATACAGTAGCATGGAATTCACTTTTTTCAGGAGCCGCTGGAGAACCTGACGAACATGGCGTACATGAATGTCTAGATCAGATGAGAAAATCAGGATGTCGTGTACATATACATGTACGTGGGACGTGGCCTTGCTTAAGTCGTGGCTCAGAGTCTTCCCTGGGGGTAACAGGCATAGCATTAGGCACATAAGTAGCAAACGTGATTTCACATGACTTAAGACAGTGGGAGTTACAGCTCTCAACACAGGCCAGTATTTTGCCGCTGGAGCCAAGGGAGACCTAACACATTAGGGGGCTGGGGGAACTGATACAGATAAAAGTTAATGAGTTTGTGGTGAGAGTCTGTACTGATTTTAACTAGTTCTGTCTTGTGTGTCACATTGAAGATTTGGCTCCCATCCAGCACGCTAACCACTAACGGCTCCTGCAATAGCTCAGGCTGGACCTTTAGTCTCTTAGCTAGCCCCCAGTCCATAAGCCTCTCATCAGCGCCTGAATCAATGAGGGCCCCCAAAGATAAAGAGTGTTCATGCACTGTTAAGTTGGAATGGGGTCAGGTCTTTCATAGGAGTATAGGTGGATGAAAATCAGCTCCTCAATATTCCCCCTTCTACCGGCGAGCCTGGTCTTTTGCGGCGAGGAGATGTCCGCAGTAAAAACAGCGACGCTCCTCTGCTGACAATCTGGTCCGGCCTAGCTGCATGGGTTCCTCCCGATCCTTGGGGAACGTGCTCTGTCGCTGGTGTGCGTGTGTCACTTCTTTCTTCTGGGGACGTCACTCAACCCTGGAAGTCGTCTGTCCGCAGACTGGTCCTGCTCCCCTTGTGCTCGTGGAGGCGATTGTCGGTTTCGTATGGCCAGCGTGACTAGGGAATCCAAGTCGGGTCAAAACCTCTCCTCAGGGCTCCTGCAAAATCCCGGACAGTCTCATTAGCTGACCGGCGGGACCACTCGGAAGTAGCCCACGTCTTAGCTCCTCCGGTGAGGTGGGAGATCATGAATGCTACTTTCGCCCTCTAAGTAGGAAAGGCTGAGGGCAAAAAATTAAACCTCAGAGAAGGTGGCTCCTGGGCGAGAAGTGGGAGGATCTGCTGCACTTGAGTTGCCACAGAACCAACCTGAGAAGCAATGGTAGCCTTAAAGTTCTCCTGGCAGTCTGGCAATTCATTCACACCCTGGTGAAGAGAGGAGGTTTGGTCCTCCTGCTCAGGCGAGCACCCTGGGAGCAAATGGCGGCCGTGAGTTGGTCGGAGTCTGCAGGGTCCATGGTGGCCAGTTCGTACTAACAACTGCAAGACTCGGGAGACAAAGTACAAATGAAAGGATAATTTATTAAATACAAAGTTCAACAGAAAATCACTCTGATGAGGAAAACCAAAATCACTCTTACGAGGAAAAACAAAATCACTCTGATGAGGAAAAACAAAATCACTCTTACGAGGAAAAACAAAATCACTCTGATGAGGAAAAACAAAATCACTCTGACAAGGAAAAACAGAACGAGGCTATTAACAGAGTAACAAACAAAACTTACAAAAAGGCAACAACGTGCTGGCAATTGTGGGAACAAGACCTGGTAAATGCTTGTAGCTTGACATGGACACGAACTAGACGAACTGGCACAGAATGGGGGAAACGTGGACAATATATACACACTGGGATTAGAGGAACACAGGTGGAAACAGGAGGACAATCAGACAGGCAGGAAAAACAAGAGGAAGGGCCAGCCACCTGAAACGAGAGGGAAGTTAATACTT
The DNA here is from genome assembly GCA_036850595.1 of Rhyacichthys aspro. Taxonomy (NCBI): domain Eukaryota; kingdom Metazoa; phylum Chordata; class Actinopteri; order Gobiiformes; family Rhyacichthyidae; genus Rhyacichthys; species Rhyacichthys aspro. The sequence continues at coordinate 5,870 of JAWCTZ010001056.1, read as the reverse complement.
TCAAAATAAAACATAGACAAGACAGGGAACTAATCACGGCCAGCTTGACTCGACATGACAGACCTGTCCTCCTGTGCCCTCTGCTGCCACCTCAAGAAAAAGAGCTTTGGGGCTTGAGCCCCTGCCCCTTTGGGCTGATGCCCAAAAGTGCCCTTTTGTCTAAGGCACTTTTTAATGAAATGGGTGAAACCTGTACAGAGACCTGTATTTTGTTAGTGTATGCAGCATGTTTGGAGGAAAACCAATCCATTGCAAATATTTTGTCTATACAACTTGAAGATCAACTTTTTTTTTTTTATTATAAATTTCACTCATGGATCTGGGATGGGCATCTGCTGATGCGCACTCAGACTTGGCCTCAACCTGTGGCAGACTTAACTATCACGTTATAGTGTATTAGTCCTTAATAAAATTACATACATGCACATTCACATTCACGCAATGAAACTCACAAACATGTAGTAAGCATAAGCTATACTAAAATACTCTGCTCTTCTCTGCTCATTCTGGTGACGCGGCAGCTGTGGGCTGTGAGCTGGAGATGGCTATCTTTACAGTGGTGAGGAGCTGCCTTTTCTCTGTCACCGTTCATGTGATGCTCTGTAGTAACAAAAATGACTGTAACAGATCGTTTCATGAGGTGCCTTAAAGCTGAACATTTCTAGAGAAAATAAAGGTAATTAGGGGTAAATAAAGGTAAATCAAAAGTGGGATGTACCTTTGGAGTTTGTAACTCAATACAGAGACAGATCAATGTGGAGGGTCAGGGGGCATTAACAACCAATGTGTCCTACTGCAACCAAATTTGTAAAATAATATTTAGAACTAAGAATAGGTTTAAAAACAAAGCAGCCCATAGTTTCACTGTCTATAATTATGACATTTTTTAAATTTATTTTTCAGGCCTACATGTAAGAGATTATCATATATAGGGAACTATGTGCTGTAGAAAAACATGGATCTCTTCAGAACAATGTAAAGATACAGCCCTTTGGTGTAAACTGCATGTTGTTTGGGACAGGTACAAACTTACTGTGAGCTACAGTGGATACATAATGTTCATATCAAACTGAACTTGCAGATGAAAAAATAGTTTCTGTTTCTGTTACTAATGAATATATAGATCATGTCTCTATTGCTACTACATTTGACAAAATACTCTTATTTTAATAATATTACATATTCTATTTTTTATTATTTTATTAGAGTAAAATAATAAAAATATACAGTGAGGACTGAATGAGGCTTGGTCTAAGAAATTAATTGGGCCAAAAATGAGTCCCACTCCAGCCCTGTGCTCATGTGTTGTTTAGGGGACAATGCATTACAGAAGGAATTTTCATGTTCATGTTTTCTTTCTACATTTTACTATCAAATTACAGAATAAATTAGGCTTGGTGATAAATGCATTAGCTCATTTTAAATCCTACTTTGTCATATTGTTTTACAATATCAAACATAATGCAACAAATATGCCAAAGCTATAACCCCCATTCAAAAAAACAGGACTCTTAATGTGTAAATTTTTGATTATTCTGAGAGGAGACCCCAGATCCCTACACAAGTAAATGAGGTATACATCAATATACAGTAGTTTTCCAGTATCAACAACAGTGTTGGAAGGCCATCTGCTGGATACAGTGACTCACTAGACCAACTCAACCTCCTCATCTCTGGTTACCATCAAGAGATGATTAAATTCAATCGGATCAACTGTCCACAGATACCACTTATTTTGTGCTACCCCCAAGGACATACTCAACAAGGCCAAAGTAATCTCTCTGCCTCCACATTGTCCCTACCACTGTACCATAGACCTTCTCCCCGGAACATCTTCACCTAAGGGCCAACAGTGTTCCCTTTCAGCATCAGAGATGGAAGCTATGGAAATGTTTATCACCAACACCTTAGCAGCTGGCATCATTAGACCATCTTCATCTCATAACTTTTGCAAGGCTTGATCTCCATGAAGCCTATCACCTGGTCTGCATCAGAGAGGGAGGTGAGTGGAAGATGGCATTTAACACCCCTTCTGGCCATTTTGAATACCTGGTCGCCCCTGTCATCTTTCAGAACCTAGTCTACAACATCCTGTCTAACATGCTAAATAAATGTGTTTTCATTTGCCTTGATGATATTCTGCTGATGATGATATTAAGCTGAGTAATGTGAGTTTCACGCCTCAACCGTCTCATTCATGGGCTACATTGTCTGTCGAGGTCAGATCCAAATGGACCCTTCTAAGGTCACTGCTGTCTGAGATTGGCCAACACCTTCCAACCAGAAGCTGCTGCAATGCTTTCTTGGTTTCACCAACTTGTATAGATGCTTTATTTGAGGCTACAGTTCCATAGCTTCCCTAGCTCATGACATCACATTTGTTGGTTTGATGAGGCTCAAGAAGCATTCACCAGCCTGAAGATCCACTTCACTTCTGCTCCAGTCCTGACAATTCCCTTGACAGCCAAACAGTTAATCATTGAGGTGGATGCTTAAGATGTCGGTGTGCAGTTCTCTCCCAGTTTTGTTGACCATAAGCCACATCCATGTCCTTTTTCTCCTGCCACCTGGCCCCTGCCGAGAGCAACCATGGGAACGGCAATAGAGAACTGCTGGCAGTTTGTTGGCCCTTGAGGAATGGTGCCATTGGTTAGATGTAAGAAAGTAACCTTTGTTTGTGTGGACGGACCACAAAAACCTTAAATACTTCAAGTCTGCTAAACATCTAACTTCCCGTCAAGCTTGCTGGTCCCTGCTCCCAAAACCAGAAGGCAGCAGAAGCACTCCCATGGCAGCTCCAGAGAGAGGACTCCACCACTGACCCCGCCCCTGTCCTGCCCTCATCTCATTTGGTTGCTACAGTTGCCTGGCCAGTAGTGGACCGTGTCAGGTCTGCCATGGAGAATCAGCCAGGTCCCAGTGTGTGCCCCCGGGGAACACAACCATTGATCTGAAGTTCTTCAGTGGGCCCACTCTTCTCGACTGACCCAGCCATGCACGGACCCTAGATTTCCTTCAAAAGAGGTTCTGGTGGCTGACCCAAGAAGAGGATGTCTGCATGTATGTCTGTTGACAACAGCTTGTCCAGTATGTTGTCAACAGATGCCCTCCCATCGGCCACCAGCAGGCCTCCTTCAGCCACTGTGAGCAACATAGTCATCCTCTCTATCATAGACCGGTTCTCCAAGATGGCTCTCTTTGTTGCACTGCCAGTGCCAAGTTACCGCCGGCCAAGGGGGAGCCACAGTGTTTCAACAACACGTCTTCTAGATTCATGGCCTTTTTAGTGGTCATTGTCTCTGACCGGAGTCCCCAGTTCAAGTCTATAGTCTTAGAGGAAGTTCTGCTCTCTCTTGGTGCACTTGATTGGTTTTCAAGTAGATTTTGAGCAGTGGTGAGTTAAAGATTTACGGCTGCTGGGCAGCTCATGAGCCTAGAAGCAAATGTCAGTATCTTACTAGCTTTTCAGTTCAAACTACCTCTCTTTCATTTTCCAGCGCACTGCTGAATGGAACTTGTGAGTAAGAACAGGGTGACAGGAAAGAATTGGACTCTATTGGATTCTATAGGATATGAATTTCCCCACTGACTTAAAATTCCAGTACCTAATATATTTTTCATCTAGTTGAAAAAATGGTTTAGACCCAATATAGTATATTGCAAAAGCAATCGTTTTTGAAAAATCATGCTCTGTGATGCCATCTGCTGCTTATTATAAGCAATTTTAAGAAATGAAGAGATAGGAGCAACTCCAACGCAGGGACGGGAGTTCTTGGCCAATCACAAGCCTACTGACGCCCAGGGACTTAACAGAGAACCCAATTGGCTGTTGCTGTACAATGTCTTTGCCATGGTCTGCGCTTGCACAACTGGTAAACAGAGATAGCATGGCGGCCGAAGTCTGAGAGGGCAAGGTAGCTATTCCTGCATACACAGCTAAACATCATAAACAAAGGAAAACAGAGGGAGTAAAGAGACCAGAAAAGCGCAAATGGGACGATAAAAGAAATAAAATGCGAATAAATATTGGAACCGCATTCCAAAGACGGAGAGAACTACGCGACTGCATTGGTCTAAAATTGCACTCTGAGCTGGCTGCTTATCTTCTAGACTGGTAACTAACTTTCTATTCACTATATTTTTATTAGCATTGTGGTCAGTTTCTCTTGTCTCGTTACATTTTAAACGAATTGCAAACAGATGTAAGCCTTGCGTTGCTAGGGCTTAGCCTTATGTTGCTAATGCTAATATTGCTAGCGCTGTAGTCTCCGGGACTTGTCGCTCTTGAGACCCATAATTTCAGTGCTCCACACACTCAGCTTTCTCATAGCTAGGTGTCCTCACCTACTGACACCAGTTTCCTAGTACTGTCATGATTTGTGTTGGGACAGGATTTGCGCTTATAAGCATGAGCATGAAGCGTGCTTGTTCAGGCTTTCTACCTGCAGCTTCATAGCATATCTTGTAGCATCTGCTACTTTATTGTTTATATTATTTATTCATTCTTGAATTCAGTGGCGGGCTTAGCAAATTTGGGGCCCTAGGCAAACTTTTGAGGGGGCTCTTCCTCATATCTGCCTTAATGTACCAGAAGGCCTTGAGGTTGAGACTTTGTAGCCCCTCCACAATTGTCATACAGCAATACTTCACAATAACAAAAACACATATTCGGCTTCTTTTCTGGTTTGATCTCACTCAGATCAACTTCAGAATCAAGTTGGGGTTTTTTTCTTAATACAGTAATGAGTAAATTTACTAATGCTTTTAAATTAACTTCAATATTTGACATTGTGGGAACATTATAGTTCTTTTCAGTTACTGTCAGTTCTAACACAAGCACAGTGTGGATCAACCACTTTGTCTCTGTTTTTAGGTGTTTTTTAACTGTAAAATAAATTGCAGGAACCTCTACATTAATCTAAAGGAGTAACGCTGGCTGAAGCAGCCAATTTAGACACTTGATTCCCATCACAGAATTGGAAGACTGGAGATAGACTTAAGAATGTTTAATGGATCGAGAGTGTGTGTGTAAGTGTGTGTGGTCTGAAAGAAACATATACAAAAGGAACAATCAGTAATAGTATATGACAGAAGCACATCATATTCAAATAGTAACCTGAACATCATAGATCCTGGGTTACACTCGTAACTTTAAGGTGCGCCGCTGTGGTAAGCTGAGCTAATAATAGCGCTAGCTTAAACTGCCAGGCAGACCGGACCAGTAATACCCAAAATGTTGGGGCCCTTGCATGTTGGGGGCCCTAGGCATTTGCCTACCTTTGCCTAATGGTAAGCACGCCACTGCTTGAATTACATTATGGTTGTATATCTACTTGTACGGACTGTTTTTCATATTGCCAGATACATTACAGATATCACAGTGTGAAACTATGTTATAAATTTTTGGGCTCTTATCGTTATTTATCCACTAAATTAGTTTGTTTGGCCTTAAGACAACAAAAAGTTGTGGATGCGTATAAGATATGCACATGAATGCATGAGACGAGAGAAAAGCCTGGGAGAGGTTTGTGAGTGTGAGTAAGGAGCTAAGGGCAGGGCTTCCATTTGAAACTCAACTGTCTCTCTTTCTCTTGGTTCTGAAAAAGACAATCAGGTACTGGAGCTTTAACGGAACAGATTCGACTTCGACCGGAGAGAGAGGTTGCGGGGCTCCAGACAAAATGGTCTCGCAGTCCAGATCAGGACTCCGGACTTTGAGAACGCCTGGTGTAGAATTTCCCTATGATCTCTGCGACCCTCTGATATAATGTGACAACCCTTGTGGGATCAAGGACCCCGAGGTTGAGGCTTTAAAGGATGCTGAATAAAAAGCTCACTGATGATCTCGCCTTTTCTCAAACATACTGCTG
>JAWCTZ010001055.1:0-25444 GCA_036850595.1 Rhyacichthys aspro | reverse complement strand
AAACTATTGTTAATACGCTACTGGTCTCTAGACTCAGCTGTTTTAGTCTAACGCACCATGAAAACATGCTCATGCAACAATAGTAGCTCGAAAACAGCTGCTGCTCTGAAAACACAAAACAAAAAAAGGAATCATTCATGTGTGGCGTAAACAAAAGTTATGGTTCAGAGAATAATTGTAATGGACATCAATAATTAGCTGGAAGCAAAAATGGCAATAAACAGAACAGTATTACTGCTGCTTAAAGCTACGACTATCTAAAGTTTGAGATCTCCAAACACTTTAAAACATTTTATCGTTTTCATTTACAGTCACATATTTACTCTAAACAGTCCTGTAAAAGATAAAAAGGCCATAGAAATAAGTGAAAATGATACTTTCTCCATTGAGATTTCCACTTTCACTGTGCTCCACTTTCCTCTTCTGCTCAGCTCTCGCCTGAAGCCACTAAACTGTACTCATCTCCTTTTAACACATGCTGTAATTATCTGCTCTTATTTATCAGCTGTAAAGCCGCTTCCATGTCACAGGTGTAAATGAGAACCGTGTCGTCGTGTTTGTGCGCGGTTCATCATCGTGTGAGATCACCTGCCATCTGCTCCGGCCGACGCAGGTGTGTGAGTGTGGATTTATACGTCTGTGTGCGTATATACGAGTGTGTTAGAGACAGATGAGAGGAGGGGACTGCTTCGGGGAGACACACGGCTCTTTTTCAGCTCCACTTCCTGCAACATGCCGCCTCCGGGCAACGTTACACCAGACCTGAATCACAGAAGAGAAGGGGAACTGAGAGGAGCTACTGCTGAGCATAACACGGATCAATAATGAAAATGAATTAACGCAACACAGGTTTATCGCGCACATAAACCTACAGAACACAGACATTAACTATTAGCTTTGTGCAGCTGACGGAGAGGAAGAGCTGCTGTTGAAGAAAAGGGATGAAAAGGGCTCAGGAGTTTCTTTCTTTAGAGTTTATGTGGGATGAATAACACAGATTTGGCAGATGAAATGGCTGCTTTGTGATGGAGAATGTGGGTGAAGAACGTGTCCTTCCTCGAGCTGACGGAGGGCAGGCCGAGAAGGGAACAGTCCGGTTTCGGAACGAATTGATTAAGATCTGCCACGTCTCGATCGGGAAATCGAGTTTATAATCATTCACGAGGTCACAGACAAGAGGACCCTCGCTGGTGTTGGAGCGTCCGTCCGATGTAGGCACCAGATGGGTTCGGGTGGCGCCGCTTGGCTGGTTGAAACCTTGAACAGATTGTACTTGATGGTTTTTTTTTCCTTCTAGTTGTGAAAATGGTTTAAACCCCAAATTGTTTATTGTAAAAGCAGTCATTGTAATAGATGAGAACCTCTATTCAGGAACAGAAAACCTGAGCCAGAAAGCACAAGAGGAACATTGCTTTCTTCTTTTACCAAACATGCAGCTACTTTCTTTCCCCCTTTTTTTTTTTTTTTTATCAGAAATTTCAGTTTACTATAATTCAAGAAGAAGCCTCTTTTGTTCACAAGACAAACCTTTTAACAAAATGACCAAATGGTAAATGGGAAAACATCAGATAACTGTGATGTGTTTATCTTCACTCTGATGTGTTTTTCAGCTTCCATTTTACCATTTTCCTCCTTTTAAGATGATTTTTCTCCATTATCTCTTCACTTTTATGAGCTCTTATGCCATTTTCCGTGGCACAGTTTTACTCATTATCCTCTCGTGTGTTTCCCATCATCACACGCCGTAAAGCTCAAACTTTGGACCAAAATCCTGGCGATTTATCATCCGTTCACCTCAGTGTTTACCGTTGATTCGTGCAGAGCATCAGTGAAGGAGGAGACGCCGCCGCAGCCAAGCAAAATATTACCGAATGTGGTCCAGCGACTTTGGCAGGAGCTCTGTGTTTGAATGTTTGTGGTGGAATACACAGGCTATTAACCTGAAAAAGTCGAGAAAGAGAGAGGAAACCGAGCTTTTATGGAGTCTGGGTTTAATTAAACGTAATGAAGGAAGTGTGTAAGTGAGGGAGAGGCTACAGGACAGGTTAGTCAAGGGCAAAAGACAAAAATGTGAATAAAATGGCATCTTAGGAAAGTATGCACACAATACCAAAGCTGCCTCTCGTAAAGCAGCAAAAAATGCCCAGAGTGGAGTCCAAAGTCCAGAAATAGGAAGGCTAGAATTGTCTGAATCAGACTGAGGACTGTACCGTGATGGTGTAACGATGACATTTCAACAGATTTAAGAAACCTTTAATATTTCCAACAAACACTTTTTCAAATATTTGCAAGTAAGGAGTTTTTTTGTGGCTATGCATAATTAGAAATTGACCTTACCTGTTTTTTCAACTGTGGAAAAGGTTTTCTCTGACTAACCTTACACCAAAGGGCAGGTTTCCCTTTTGTATAATGTTTATTTCCTGCTTCCTGGAACGTCATGTGACAAGCGGTGTCGACCAATGGGAGCTCTCCTTTTTTTCTGTTCCTGAATAGAGTTTCTCATCTATTACAATCCCTAATAATAAACAGTAGATGGCTTCTTAAAGACCACAAATTATTTATTTTTTTTACAATGTATTATTTGTTGTGTAAACCATTTTCCACAACTAGAAGAAATAAATATCAGGTACAGTTTAACAGTGGCAGCCTCAAGTGAGTATATTGGTAATATTTTTTAAAGATCAGATTATTCAGAGTAACATGTCCCACTTTTGGTTAGTTTTGATCAGGTTTCCTACTCTAAAGGTCAATCTAAAACAGCCCTTAGATGAATTTGTTTTTCTTTATGTATCACTTGTTAGTTCAGTATATTAGATGTAAAACAATAACATAAAGCCAGAAAAATGAGACACAAGGATAATATTGAATTAGTTGCAGGAATGAATGGGTAGGAACGCCACACATGCAGAAATCTACACTCACATTTCCATAAAAGACGGTCTTTTTGAGAAATACTTAAATGTTCCTGTCATGTTTTGTTATCTTCCTGCCACAACTTCTTTATCCAGTTTTTATCTGAGTCCTGGTCCAGCCCGGTTCAGCGGGACGTGTCCTGTTATTATCCGTCCCACGGACCGAGGGCTGGAGCGGCTCGTAGTTCCCCACAGCTCTCTCAGGTGAGACGTGTTTGAAGTCCGGCTCATTTCACCTGGAGCGACCCGCGTTCATCTGAAGCAGGTCGGATCAAACGCAGAGAGGCTGATACCTCCCAAAAACGAATTAAGGAACATGAAATCATCACCAGTTCTCATTTAAAAGCTCATAATGGGAGTAATAAGTTTAATTTGAGTGGGAGCGTCGGTCGAGTGGCTTTTATCAGAACAAAACTCATTCGTTTTCACTCACTAATGCACTTTTACTAATGGATTACACAGAGCTCTTCAGGCTCCAGTTTCTCACCTGCTTTTAACTCCATTCTCTCTGTTTCTCTCACAATTCATTATTGTCATGCAGATAATGAGGTTTAAATTAAAAGGCAAATTTACAAACATAGGCAAATAGTCGCATAAAAGTATCTGCTGGTACGGTAGCCCTGCAGGGACATGCTGTTGTCTATGAATAAACCAGATGAAAATAGGTCACATAATGAGTTCACTTTGGAAATTTGTATGAATATGAGGATTTTTTTCTCACAGGGGATAATACAGGTTTGTCTGTAACACTTTGGTTGGCTAAACATTGGTTTTGTATTGTTGTATCCTGGTCTAGTCCTGGTTTAGTCTTGGTTTAGTCCTGTGTAGTCATGAGTAAGGTCACAGGTTTAGTCCCTATTCAGTCTATACTTGTGTTTTTGTCAGTTTTTCCCTCTTTTTTCTGAATAAAACTCTCGTCCAAGCTTCTCTAATGACAGGTTTCTGCTGAAGGCCGTCCCGTTTGTAGTAAAACCCTTTTCACTTTTACTGAGACCCGCTCTGTTTGGTGTTAAAACCACTTTCTTCTGTCTCCGTTTGAGTTTGAATTCAGCACAACTAGGCCAGCGCTGCCCTCAGTACCGACCTGCAGGCTCCAGGACTCACTCAAACCCGGCCAACTCTGTGTTTAGCTGCAGGTCTGATGCTCGGTGTGTGTCTGATCAGTTTGGCTCGGCGTTACGCTGCTGCTATTTTTAAAAATCTACTGGTGTTGAGCTGTAAACTAAATCCTGACTGTGCTGTGAAATTTGACACTTTAAGTTACTGATGGTTTTGTAGAACATGGATGGTTCAGTATTTAGTGTGTAGGAGTCTATTAAATCCTTTTGGAGACTATTTATTTCCTACAATAGTAGTTGTCAGTGGAAGTTTGCCGAAGAACAGTGTGACTATGACATGTTTTACACTTTGTGGCAACATATTTAGTTGTAAATTGTTATTCTTCTGGAAAACTCTGACAGAAAACTTGATCCTGAGGCTTTATCGGCTCCTGTTTCTGAAGCTGCTGATGAACGGAGCTTGTGCGAACTCAGTTAACTTACACCAAACAAACCACTTTCTTAAATCGACAAAAACTCAGATTCTGGAGACGGTGTGGCGCTGCAAACAAAACAATGCAGTTCAGTCTAAGGTCAGTAGACTTCTCTGTGGAGCAGTGTGAACGTGACAGGTTTAAGAGATACCGAGACAAAGTGAGCAGCAGATGGTACTTTTGCTGGCTGTTTGTGTAACGCAGTTGTGTAGAGTGAGTTAAAAACAAGTGAAGAAGAAGAGGAGGAGGAGGCTGAACAGAGGAAAACACAGAAGTCGTGTGTTTAGATCCTGCTGTTGACACTGTATACGGTAATAAACACACTCGTAAAGAGAAACTTGAAGTATATCCAGCGACTAAAGATATTTCTCTGGTTCAAAATGTCAGAAAATATCTTTAGTCTCACGCAAAAGAAGCTGGAGCAGTGTCCAGACTTGAATAACTTTCAAACGTAGCGTCCACACTTTGCCTGGAGCCGAAGACATCATGGTTTTGTCTCTTCTCTTATAGTTTTTTTAAGGAAAGCCTCACTAGAGTTACTTTCACTTCATCGTCAGTGTCAGAATGTTATGCCTGATCAGTGTAAATCTTTGCGCTCTTGGCCTGTTAAATAAACTATAGATAAAGGAATTAATAAAGCAGCTGCGTCGATAAATAGATGTAATTGTCTCCATAGAATTCAGTAGAGCTTGTGAAGTGTAGAAAAATGCAAAAAGTGTTATTTTGAGGTAAATCTACACCATTTCAACTAGAATAAGCTCCATTAGACTGATCTGTATTCGATATTTTACACAAACAACCCTTGAGGTAATTTAAGTCTACATCCTGACGGTGCAGCAAAAGCTAAATATAATTCACCCTATTTTCTCTCATTCTGACAACACTTCCAATTACAGTAAAAAACATCTCGACTCATCAACACTTCCTTCGGCGCTGCTCCTCCAGCCAATATTTCACAGCAGATGGTGAAGACATCGCAGTCACACTTTTATTTCGAGGCTCACTTCTCGACTCTCCCGCTCCAAACTTCCATATTCCCTTTGATCCGAGGTAAAACGCTCCAAATTAAAACAGATTGTGACGCGGTTTCGTTCCGACAGCTGCGAAAGTGCCACGATTTCACGTCGAGAGCGCAGTCGTAGGTGTTGAGCCCGATTATTCACGTCGGGAGCTGATACTGGAGAGTTTGGAGAGAGCTTTGAAAGTTTGCCACAGAGCGACTAAATTTAGGTGAAGAGGAGGAGGAGGAGGCGAGGCGTTGACACGTTTTGTTGAAATCCTGGCTCAATTTGAGAAGAGAGAACAACTTCTAACTCCCACAAAGATAAAAGTAGAAGTGCTCAGGAGAATTGGTATTGGCTCGTTCCAAAGGGAGAACCTGAGAAAATACAAGCCCCACACAGAGATAAATACAAATACAAGAGAGAATACAGCATTAATCAAACCAGTTCGACTTCAGACACATGTTATTGTTATGTACTTTTATGCAACATGACCTGATTTTGACATTAGGGCCTCACAGTATTAGAAAACAATGCAATATTTCCTTGCTTTCAAAATATAACTCTTTGTTTGCCTCCATTTCAGTACTATTATTAAAAAAGACCATACTATTTAAAGTGAAATTACCTGTTTATATAGACTTTTTTCACCTAACAGCATCTTTGAATAAAAATCATCTTTAAAAAACAAACAAAAAGCAAACTAGAACCTAAAAGTTGAACAGGAGATGTTTGCAACAATTGAGAAACCAGCACCAAGTTCAGTATTTTTGAAATAGGAAGTTAAAGGTTGCTTTTAGTATGATTTTCAGGCTTTTTCTGTGTTTTGCAATGTTTATACTTCCCTTTTTCTGTAGGTCTGGTTTAGTGTCACTTTGATCCTAAATTTACACTTTTTTTTACTCTGTAGTCTTGGTATAGTCTTGGTTTTGGCAATGAATTCACCAGTGGAATCCCGGTTAAAGAGGTTTTAGTTCAAAGATTAAAAGCTTTGTGGATTATGTAACACCTCAAAAGTGATGAATATTCACGGATTATATGAATGCATTTGAAATAAACCTGTGTTAGAAAGATGCAGAACTGTCGAAGTCAAACTAAAACCAGAACTCGACTGAGGCTTGTGAGTGTATTTTTGACTCTGAATCAGATTAAATGTGAGCGGTGCGGCGTCGGCAGCGGTTCCTCGTTAGAGCCGAGCCGTCCCCAGCGGAGACTGTTTCCAGAGTTTTCAGACGTTTGAAAAACATGAGGCTGCCCTTCACTGTTTCTGTTTCGGCTGCTGCTCTAAACCCAGAGACGTGCAGAGACTCACACTTTTACACTTCACAAGTCTGTCTCTTCCTGCTCTGAGTCTGTGCTCTGAACCGTGAACAGGTCGCTGCTCATTTACAACCAGCATCGACGCTGCCTTTACACCAGACCACTTCAAAGTATCATCTAAACCAGACTTTTGACATTTTATTTATTCATTTTTTATGTATTTATTTATTCCGTTCGTGCCATTTCATAAATTTCGCCACAAAAAAGAAAAAAACGAAACCTATCTCTTAAGAAATTCAAGAAAACATCTGAGTCTGACTGTATTTTAACTAGCTTTAGCTTTTTAGTCGAGCTACTGCTCAGTGGGACTGGAGCTGGACGGGAAGATACAGAAAAAACAGAAAAAAGATGTGATTTTGACTCTAAATTGTTGGTTATTGAGAGGGGTTTCTGTGAAGTGAGCTAAACCCGATAATTCTTGATTATTATGTGTCAGATTTAACCAGTCCCTATGTTATTGGTTTATAATTACACAAAATCATCTGTACACAGTATTGTGTTTTGTGTTAAGTCCTACAGCTCCAAATTTCTTCTTCGTTTGTCCTAAAAATGACCTATAAATACCGTCTTGTCCTGTTTCCTTTTTGATTTATCCCACTGAAAGAAGTCTGTTTGTGATCCACTGTCATCTTTTTATTTCTTCTGTCTGTATCTTTATTTTTATCTCCTTTGTATAAACAATGAACGTTAAAGCTCCACTCCCTGATTTTCTTTTTTTGTCTCTGTCTCAGACTCCACTTTCCTCCAAAACCAGCCTATAGGGACCTCTCCTGCTTCTCTTTTATTATAAAAATGAAATGAGACCAATTTTTCTTCCACAAAGCACTAGTCTATTGTTTAGCGTTAGCTTAGCTGCGACTTCAGGGTCAGGACGACAATTATCTCCTCCTCGTTAAACATTACGTGATTGAATTGACTGTATTTATCTGTGTTTTATGTTGTCTCTCTTTTCTCTGTCAATTCTTTTTTCTTTTGTTTAAATTAAGTATTCAGTCGTGGAAAATGGGAGTAACATTAGAAGTCTTCAATCAAGTGATAACACTGCAATTATATAATTAATATGAATCTCATATTTTCCTCTTGTTATTCACAGTGTGTTGTCCATAATGTCTTTTTAGCCTTTGTTATTCTATATTTTGTTCCGTTAATGACTTTCCCTCCAGTTTCTTCACATCTCTTACTGTTGTTTCTTCATTTGTATCAGTTTTTTGTTTCAGACCGCTCCAGTTCGTCCTCTGTTTCTCTTATTGTTTGTATTCTTATGTAAGTGGACGTCTTTGAGGGAGCTGCAGACAGACGCCACACTCCACTGAGCATCTGTGTCGGACGAACCCCACAAGACTTACCTCTGTGTCCAACTGGAGCTGAGAAATCACAATTAAGTTTGCAAAAAGGCATTTAAACAACAACTGCAATTAGAACCAAACTACAGCACAAAATAAACTCACCTCAAATAATCTCACAGTTGAGTAATATCCATCATTTTGTCGACTGACTCTGCTCCCGTCGAGCCTCCCAAACACATCGGGTCGAGGTGAATCGATTTTGTGGATTACATTGTCGAGGCCGATGCGGGACTGTCAGCGCCGTCGTCCGTCAGTCGTTCGGTGAAAGGCCAGAGCAGTGGATTTATCAAACCTGTCAAACAACGAGAAGTCCCTTTTTTGAGATGGTTCCTGATGTAAATGGGACACGAGGCTCGCTTCTTTCATCAGAAAAAAAATAAATAAAAGAAGAAGTCAGACAGTGTGTGGGAGTTTGTTATTTTATAGTTCTCCATTTTGACATGTTCTTGGAAAAAATAGAAGACGTTTTTAAAAGGGTTTAACAGAAAAAAATCTGGCTTGGCTGGATAAAATGTCTGAATTCTTCCTATGACAGGCAGATTTAGGTGAATAGTTGAATCTGAACTGCCCAATGTGAGAGTGAATAGTCTGTCTCTACGCGTTAGCCCTGCGAATGTCCAGGATCAACCCGAGCTCACCTAATTTTCACTTTTTCCTCATTCTGATGGATGGTCTAAGGACAGGGGTGTTGTGCCTGTGACAACCCAACTGTTGTGATATTGGGGAGTATAAAAATGTAAATGAAAAGGAGTTTGAATGGGTCGTAAAGAGACATAGATTTGAAGAGCTCTGTTTGTTCTCCAGACGTCTGCTCCTTTAAGTTCAATCAAAACCTGGATCTAGAACTGAAGCTGTTTAGAGTCAAAGGGTGGTCCATTTAATCCCGTCACCTCTGGCCCTGTCTGTCGCCTCTGTCTGCGTCCTGCTTCAGTTCAGGTGCTCAAACAGGACACGCCGCTCTACATTTACATATTTATCCAGCTCTGACGGTGAATGAGGGATTTTTCTTCTAAAGGATCAAGAGAAAGACGTGAGGGACAGTAGATAACGCCTCATTTCATCTTTTTCTGTGAAATTCCATTAAGACTGTTTCCGACTCAGTGGGTCCAGTGAATGAATGGCTCGAATGAATAGTTTCAGTAGATTCGACACTTTTAATTGAAGCAGGTTTGGTCCCAAAAGGGTGTGTCGACTTTGTGAAAGAAAAACAGACCACTTTGTTCATTATTACATGGTTATTCCTTGGAGTTTTTAATCATGTTCGGTTCCAATTGAATTAGTCATGTAAAGACATAGGTGACATTATAAACATGCCATAATCGTGGGTTGTTGCTTTTATAGGGCCTTAAGTTCTTGCTACAGGAGCATTGTGTTACTTATCGACCTCATGATGTAACAGGAATTCATGTTGAACATCTGTGAGCGGACTCAAAAGTATGAAATTGTACATTTCAGGAGAAAACTGCTCCGACTGTGGCTTTTTACAAACCTTTATGTTGTCTGTCCTCTGCCATGTGAGCCATCAAGGCGTCCCCCTTGTCATTTATTTTACAGAATATGGTGCAATTTCTTCCCTTTCACTCTTTATTATCAGGTTAGCAACTTAGGTTTAAAGCTAAATTAAAAATTTTGAGTTTATTGATGGCAGCCTTCAAGGAAAAAAAAAAGAGCAAAAAGCAAATTCTGAAGCCCATCAGTTCTTCTTTTTCAGACATGTTCTTTCTTCCAAACATCTCCACTCTGATGAAACCCCATCTTCTTCTCCCAAAAACTCCCCCAAAAATCAGAAAGATGAAACTGAAAATGTTTTAGTTGGATTTGAACAGGATTTCTATGAATTTGAACAGATTTTAGTTGGATTGGAACAGGGTTTATATGGACTAAAATAGGATTCAGTTGGATTTGAACAGGTCTCAGTTGGATTTGAGCAGGTTTTAGTTGGGTTTGAACAAGTTTTGGTTGGATTGGAACAGGTTTTACATAGACTAAAACAGGTTTCAGTTGCATTTGAACATGTTTTAGTTGGATTTGAGCAGGTTTTAGTTGGGTTTGAACAAGTTTTGGTTGTATTGGAACAGGTTTTATTTGGACTAAAACAGGTTTTAGTTGGATTTGGGCACGTTTTAGTTGGATATAAACAGGTTTTAGATTGATTCAGACAGGCTTTTGTTGTATTTGAACAGGTTTTAGTTGGATTTGGCCCCGGAAATGATTCTTATTTACTATTGCGGCCCCTCACCTCTTTGAGTTTGACACCACTGGATTACAATAAAATATTTTGCACCATGCATCATTAAATGGTAAGAAGCTCACGTGTCTGTAGTGACCCTTGACCCTTGGGTGTGTGCTAACTTGTTTAGTTTGTTCAATACTAAACCAAAAGAGTCAGATATCCTTTGTTCAATAAATGGATTTCTTCCTGCGCTTGTTACCGAGACAAGGACAGTGGTCTAATTAAAAGTGCAGTCCGGCTTCAAGAAAATACCACATGTGCTTTGAATCGCAGGAGGAAATGTGACTCCGAGGCGCGAGAGGACAGAGAATAGAACAAACCCAGCGGCGGAGACAGTGAAGGACACGGTGAAACGTTGTGGGGAGGTGTTAATGGAAGCTGCAGGGCGACTCCAGCTCTGTGTGTGAGGGACAGACGGTATCTCGGGGCGACATCGGCGGCCGTTAGTGTTTTAGCGAAGTGACAGGTCGACGATGGCCCGCAGAGAGAGACGGACCTGACCTGTTCTTTCACGGGTTTATCTCACCTCCACATGAACCTCCACAGACTCCGCTCCATGAATATGAATCATATCGCAGCATCTTCGGCCGTCTCGTCTGGGTTATTTCATGAAGCTGAGGTAATTACAAATGAATCCAGCGGCTTAATTTCAATACCTGTTTTTCCCACTGACAGATGGTCTTTTAAAACTAGGATCAGCTGCATTTAATCAGAGAGAAAATGTAATCTGTAACTTGATGAATTTCATTTGAAAGAAAACTAGAATAGCTGTCTAAAAGTCTGAGATGAAGTCTTCTACGAATCTGTCAGAAGCAGAAAATATGAGCTGGGATCATACAAAAGTAATCCTCATAACCTGGAGAAAATATTGACAATTTCATCATAAAAACAAACTTGTGATGTGTGTGAGACATTTATTGATGTGTGTCACTTCCTGTTTATCTCAGGAAGCCATTTTATGCATTTTTAGCTTGTTTACTTGACCCCCTAACGCTCTCTTTAACTTTATAATGTATTTTATTAGCCATTTTTAGCATTTACTTGACAGAAAGACAGTGACTAGAGCCTTACCTTATGTTTAATGTGCAGCAGTCTTTGTTTTTATGTGTTAGCTTTTGCTCGTGGTTCAAACTACATTTCCCAGAATGCTTTGCACAAGACATACCTGTGTATTTGACCAAACACAGGCCGTTTTCTGTTTTCATTTCAACATTAGGACTCTCTTTAGGAAAAACAAAGCTCAGGTTCTCAGGTTCTGCTTGAATACAAATTAGAGCTGCACAATATATTGCAAATTTATCATTATCGCAAAGAAGACATTTACTGTTTGCCTCAAAATCTAGTTTAGACCTGGTTCAGTCCTACATTTAGTCCCATTTCAGACCTGTTTAGTCTTGATTTAGTCCTGATTAAGTCTTTGAAATTGATCTAGTTCTTGCTTTGAAGAGTGAAAGTTTGTCCAGGGCCCTTTTTCCTCCTCACAGCTCATATCGTTACTGCAATATTCCAAATATTTATATAACTTATCGCATGTTCTTCTAATATCGTGCAGCCCTAGTACAGATTGTAAGTTCTTGACTTTTGCTGCAGAAGTCAGACACAAAACTACATCTGCAAAAAAGTCACGACTCAAATCTACCGCAGCCCATTATCAGTCCACATTTCCTCGCTCTTCCTCTTCCATTGTCTCATGCCACGCTCTGGGAATAGTCGTACACAGTGTATATTTGTCATATCATTTCCCATCATGCCCCTCTCCTTCTCCATCTTTTTTCCCGGCGCTGATTTATTCTGCCGCTCCAGCAGAGAGGAACGGCGCTCGCACAGATGCACAGATAAAAGCGCCGCTGACAGATGACTGATGTTACACTGATACCAACAAGCCCGGCGCTCCCACTGAGACTGTTCCCGCCGCTTTGTGCCGTTTGTGAGCGCCGCGCTAACTTCCTGCTGCCACAAAGCTCCAGAGAACGCACGGCGGTGGCTAAAGTCGAGCAAAAAACATGAGAAATCTGAGAAGAAGATGGAAAACTGAATGAAAAGAGTGATGTTCTGTGACAAATAGTAAACGGCAAATAAAACAAAACAAAATATAGGATCTGGGATTAAAATGTTCGCTGGGAAATCAATTGGGAATTCTGTCATATTCTTGATGCATTGCTTGTCTGTTTATAGCTCAATGTGGGGTGAACACAACACAGAATGAATGCACAATATTTGTCCAACATTGGGACGAAAACCGTGGTAATAAGTTAAAGGTGATGCTAATCTCTGCAGTCTTTTTTAAACAAAGAATCCTCTCTCAAAGGAGAAATCCAAAGTGAAAACATAAGATTTTAGATTCAGAATCGTTTATAAATGGCCACACAACAAAGTCGGTGGAGTCTGCTTTTAGTTCAGTTTGACATTAGCTCAAATCTGTGTCAAAGTTATACACCTTACCTTTTGACAAATACATAGGGAGACTTTCCTGGTGTCTTTCTTTCTTTCTTTTGCACATTTGTCACTCTGAACTGTTTAAGATCATTAAACAAATTTAAAAAGAAGACAAAGATAACTCAAGTAAACAAAAGGAAAAGGAAATGAGAACACAATTAATAACATTAGTGCATATCTTACTTTATACCAAACTATTAAAGCCTGTTTGTTCATTTATTTAGGTCCTCAGTTGCTTCTATGTTAAAAGATTATGAGGCATAAGGATATTATTTGAAGCCTGCTGTATTTGTTTGTGCAGTTTTTGCTAAAACTCTGCTTTTTGCTTAGTCCTGAACTTTTCGGCTTTAATCTGTTTGGGGGAATGTTTCTACTTCATCATTGTGCCTCTAAAGCTAAAAAAGTGAGATTGGGAGGTAATGAGGTGGTGATAGTATTATTTCACAGCCCGGTGCTCGTGGGCGCTGCCTGATGACCTGCTAATGCAACAAATTAGAGAAGAGCCTGCAGTTTAACCCTGAAATAATAAACCAGGCTCGTGTGTGGGACGATGAGTGGGCTCATAAAGACACGGATCTGCTGATATTCTTCTGTTATTATATCAGTAGTGTTCATGGGACTGACCCAGTCCAAACCTATGGGACATGCTAGTGTCAAGACTGAGACATGTCTGAGACCAGAGAGTATCAAGACCAAGATGAGCCCAAGACGATGGGTGGTCAAAACTAAGTCAAGACCAGAACCAGTGGGACCAGGTCTCAGTAAAAAAATCAGCCCATGTCCAGTTTTTCACCAGGTCCAGACTCATGGAGGTTAGTGTTTGGTGAAGGAGACAGAGTTAGTCCAGTCTTAGACCAGGTCCAGACTCATGGAGGCTAGTGTTTGGTGAAGGAGACAGAGTTAGTCCAGTCTTAGACCAGGTCCAGACTCATGGAGGTTAGTGTTTGGTGAAGGAGACAGAGTTAGTCCAGTCTTAGACCAGGTCCAGACTCATGGAGGTTAGTGTTTGGTGAAGGAGACAGAGTTAGTCCAGTCTTAGACCAGGTCCAGACTCATGGAGGTTAGTGTTTGGTGAAAGAGACAGAGTTAGTCCAGTCTTAGACCAGGTCCAGACTCATGGAGGTCAGTGTTTGGTGAAGGAGACAGAGTTAGTCCAGTCTTAGACCAGGTCCAGACTCATGGAGGTTAGTGTTTGGTGAAGGAGACAGAGTTAGTCCAGTCTTAGACCAGGTCCAGACTCATGGAGGTCAGTGTTTGGTGAAGGAGACAGAGTTAGTCCAGTCTTAGACCAGGTCCAGACTCATGGAGGTTAGTGTTTGGTGAAGGAGACAGAGTTAGTCCAGTCTTAGACCAGGTCCAGACTCATGGAGGTTAGTGTTTGGTGAAGAAGACAGAGTTAGTCCAGTCTTAGACCAGGTCCAGACTCATGGAGGTTAGTGTTTGGTGAAGGAGACAGAGTTAGTCCAGTCTTAGACCAGGTCCAGACTCATGGAGGTCAGTGTTTGGTGAAGGAGACAGAGTTAGTCCAGTCTTAGACCAGGTCCAGACTCATGGAGGTTAGTGTTTGGTGAAGGAGACAGAGTTAGTCCAGTCTTAGACCAGGTCCAGACTCATGGAGGTTAGTGTTTGGTGAAGGAGACAGAGTTAGTCCAGTCTTAGACCAGGTCCAGACTCATGGAGGTCAGTGTTTGGTGAAGGAGACAGAGTTAGTCCAGTCTTAGACCAGGTCCAGACTCATGGAGGTTAGTGTTTGGTGAAGGAGACAGAGTTAGTCCAGTCTTAGACCAGGTCCAGACTCATGGAGGTCAGTGTTTGGTGAAGGAGACAGAGTTAGTCCAGTCTTAGACCAGGTCCAGACTCATGGAGGTCAGTGTTTGGTGAAGGAGACAGAGTTAGTCCAGTCTTAGACCAGGTCCAGACTCATGGAGGTTAGTGTTTGGTGAAGGAGACAGAGTTAGTCCAGTCTTAGACCAGGTCCAGACTCATGGAGGTTAGTGTTTGGTGAAGGAGACAGAGTTAGTCCAGTCTTAGACCAGGTCCAGACTCATGGAGGTTAGTGTTTGGTGAAGGAGACAGAGTTAGTCCAGTCTTAGACCAAGTCCAGACTCATGGAGGTTAGTGTTTGGTGAAGGAGACAGAGTTAGTCCAGTCTTAGACCAGGTCCAGACTCATGGAGGTTAGTGTTTGGTGAAGGAGACAGAGTTAGTCCAGTCTTAGACCAGGTCCAGACTCATGGAGGTTAGTGTTTGGTGAAGGAGGCAGATTTTTTATTGAACATTACATGACTGAGGTTTTTATTACAATTATTACAATCCCAAGAACAGATAAATATGGCGATTGTCGTCCTGGTTGGTCTTGATGTCCGAGATCAAGAAAAAACGAGTCAAAAGGAGTTTAAGACCATTAGAAGACCAGCTCCTTGTACTACACCACTGCTCCATGAGGCTGGACTTGGTCTAAAACTAGGCGTGGACTCTCTGCTGTGGATCTCTTCACATGTGGTTTTGGTCCTGGACTGACTGAACCCTGGACTCCACGCACTTCCTTCCCTCCTTCAGCCGCAGAGACCGATCACTCAGAACCTGTTGAAGATGAATTATAGATGAGCGTCCGGGCCTCATTAAAATACAGTGGGTCAGCAGCGCACGGCGTGTAATGAGAAGACTGGCCTTTACTCTGCGCTGATGGATCGCTGACATTTTGGAGCAGAAACACTCCGCTCGTTCTGGCTTTTCCTAAACCTGTGTGTGTCCTTAAACACAACGTCATACTGCAGCACTGCACCTGCTCATCGGAGGTATGACGGTAGATAGTCATCGAGCGAAAAATGCACTGAAAAGGATAAAGAATGGTGCGTAGGATGCAATTGAGAAACCAAAAAAGAGATTTATGTGGCATTTATCAAAACACAGGCAGAAATTTGGGTGAGATCAGAGTTCTGTGGTTGCCTTTTGGTCTTTTTTGACTGAATAGTAAGCAGTAAATGTAAAGTTTTGTTTTTTGCATTGACTACACTGAGTAAAGGGTAAGGGTTGTTGAATATAGTGTGTCCCAAAGTGAGGATTGGGTATAGCTGTTCTTTGCCACCTTTGATAAAGTGGGAAACTCATTTTGACGCACTGCACTTTATAGTTTTTAAAAGATAACAATCAGCTCTTATAGAAAAATCTGAGCTTGTGAAACTCAAAGCACTTATCTCTTTTAAAACGACCCTGACTGGAAAAGTGTGTGTGATCAGGACTTCTGTATCGGGACATCAGCCGGTCAGCGTTTTAGGAAAAAAGGGCGCTTCTGTCTCTGCAGCGGCCTCTCATTTTCAGCTGCAGATCAGCAACAAAGACCCGCAGATAAAAAATAAACGTGTCCCGGGTCGTTGGCTTTACACATTCTCATTTCCAGCCTGCGTTTAGTCATTTTTACTGCAGCGATGTGGGGTTTCTCTGTGCGTCATTAGCCCAGTGTCGGTGCACAGTGAGTGGTTTGACATTGTTTGGTGCTGAGTGCTGGAATTATCAGTTTCCTTCGGTGTAATTATCCACTCAGAGCGTCGCATTAACCTCGTCACTGACAGCACAGCACTCAAGTAAAAATGACAGACTAAGACAGGATCCAGTGGAAAACATTCAGTCTTTAAACACAGTTTTGTTCAATGGGGGTCATGTAATTGTATAGTGGTTTTTTTTATCAGCTTTGCAACAAGTCTGAGAATTTCTGTTCATGTTTGTTGTTTATTATTTGGACTAAAACGCTGAGCAATGTCCTCCATCTTGAATATTTGAATGGCTAATGCAGTTAATTTCAGGGATTCTTTTGTAAGATGCAGTTTGCTATTGTATCGTTCATCCATTTTCTACTTTTTTGTTTTTCTACCTAACTTGGTTTCGGTCTTTGTCGTCTCAAAGCTCAACAACAAAGTATTTTTTTCCTTGCAGTACCACAACTGGACACAAGGGGGATAACCTCTTCTCTTTTGTTTTATAATGACACTGCAGTCTGATCTTTAAATCCGAGATGTCTGGCTGTACATGTCTAACGTCTTGTTCCTGTCTCTGTCTCTGCAGATGCACCACTCTTCACTACGACACAGATCTTCCTCCCACCTCCATCATCGTCACCTTCCACAACGAGGCCCGCTCCACTCTGCTGCGCACCGTCAGGAGGTAGGACCCTCGCTGAGACCTTTTACAAAAACACTACTCGGGCCAATGTGACTTTAGTGGCTCTTGCTCGGTGAAAAATGTCCTTGGCTGAACAATGGAAGGTGTTACTGACGGAGAGCGACTGCTGAGCTGTTGCCAAGAGTTTTTTTATTTTTTTTATTTGTGCATCGCTTTTAGTTTAAAATTGATGCTGTAAATTAGACCTGCCACATTTTAAATTGATCTCACACTGAGGTAACTCTCATAATCTCACATTTTTAACTTAAATGACTGTTGAAATAGTGGTAGAGGTAGACAAAAGACCTGCAGGATCACTTTGTTGTGTAAATAGTCAGATAACCAGTTTGTTTTATTTAGTTCACACATGTCCTCAGCAGGAAGGACTGTGTTTAAAAACGTCAATGTGCTTCTTCTCCAGCAGTGCTCATTTTGTCTGTGGAAAGAGCAATAGTGGTTAGATGTATACAGTGGTGACCAAAATGATTAGAACACCTGACAAATCTGAAAATATTGACATCTTCTGCATCTAAAACATGATTTAATTTCATAATCTTCATGAAACATGCAAATGGTTGCTCTGAGCACAACAAATATCAGATGAAATGAGTTCTACTGTTTTTATCCACTTTTAACTTTAATATTTGGTCTGTCACCGGAGAACTTTTTGTCATTTTGTCCGTGGCTTCTTCTGTGAAGCTTTAGGGTTTAGGTGATTTTTTTCTAAATGTCAGTTTCTGGTCTCACGTTTTTGTATCTTATTCTTCAAGCTTCTTCAAAATCCATCCATCACATTTTCAAAATTTCAAAAATTCGCTTCATACATTTGCTCAGTATTTTCTGGAAACTCCTTATTTTGCTGGGTGTGAACAACTGTGGGATTTATTCTGTCTTTGCTCGACTAACCTTGATACACAAACTTTGTTTCAGCAAACTTCAAATGCTGAAAAAAATCGATTTATCTCCAAGAGAAGTTATTTCAAACAGCTTTTTCATGTTGTTGTTTTGTACCGTTGTAATTAAAAACCTTGTACTGCCTTTATCCTTGAAAAGATCTCTAAGTATTTAACATTTTTTATTCTGGTTTTGGCTGAAGGAGACTCAGCTGCTGCCAAACTTCTCAGTTCAACACAGCGTTTGTTCAAAAGCACAATAGTAGCTCTGACCGCTGTCTCTGCTGCTCCTCTGTGGGTTTGATGAAATCA
Organism: Rhyacichthys aspro; assembly: GCA_036850595.1. NCBI lineage: Eukaryota > Metazoa > Chordata > Actinopteri > Gobiiformes > Rhyacichthyidae > Rhyacichthys > Rhyacichthys aspro. The sequence continues at coordinate 7,303 of JAWCTZ010001055.1, read as the reverse complement.
GCAGGTTGGCTCAGCGTTGGAGGTTTCTTTTTTTTTTTTTTTGGCCCGGTTTCAGCTCATTATTGCGGCCGGTCGTCAGCGGGGAGCAGGCCTCGTCTCCGTTCATCACAGAGGACGTGTCGGTGTTTGTGTGTGTTTGTGTGTGTGTGTCCTCCCCTCGGCTCTTTCTCAAAGCTCCGCAGTTTTCAACCAATTAAAAGACAATCTGTCTCCGTGGGCCTCGGTCTCCCTTCGGCTGGAGTCTGTAGGTGAGAAAGTGGAGTGGAGTTAGCTGCTGTGGGGTTTTGTTTGTGGAGAAGTGCAGTTTCTCTTCAGGAAATATGTTGCAGTTTGACGATTGATAAAGGATCAGATTTTAACCTCACTTTAGAAGTCAAGTTCATGAAGCTATATTCTGGTAAATTTATCCAGTTTTAGACATTTCAGCCCTAATGCAAAAAGAGTAAGACATTTAAAAAACAAAAACAAAGTTAGATTTTAACACATTTTATTGAAATCCTGTTTGTTTAGGCAAAATTTTTCACACACAAGGCGTTTTTTTTCTCTTTTTTCTGACATTATAAAAGCTTATTCTAATTTGACACTACTCTATGGATATTGTTAGCTCAGTAGGTTAGGTTTTTCATCACTGGCTGCTTCTTTTGGTCATACTTGTTTGAGGTAAATACTCTCCATTACTGCTTTTGTTAGCCACAATCACCTCTTCTTCACATGACTTTACTTTCTCCCATTTTCCCATGATGCCCTCTGTCTTCTTATTCCATTTAAATCCTATTGAACATGAACACACATCGAACCACCCTCCGTTAAAACCCGCTCTGTCCTCGAATGCACCGCGGTCCGACCTGGCGGCTGCTTATCTCTGAGCGGCCGAGGCTCAGAAGATTAGATCAATTTTCAGGATCTAGGCTTGATTAAATATCGACAACGGCCCAAAGCTCTCCCCAGAAACAGACTTTGAACGCCTCACGAGAAGGGCCCCCTTTGTCTCGGAAATCGGACTTATTAAAGATGGCCGCACGCTTCACCGAACCCAAAATACAGCTGAATTATTGGCTTTTATAAAGTAATTGTCAGCGTTCGATGCACATTCAGTGTTTGGGGGTTATTATCTGTCTATTAAAGTCTTTTATCTGCTGAAAACTAATGCTTCAAATTACTTCAGCTGAGTTTTAATGTGCGCTAAACTTTTGAGTTTTGATTGATCGCGGTTTAGAGAATAAATCAAAAAAGTAAGAGAAGTTTTGAACAAAGTTTGAGAGCAACTTTCAGGTAATATTAGATTTATGGCCACAGACGCAGTAGTCAATAAATAAAAAAGTAAGCTCTGAGTGTCTTGTGCTGTCAATAAAAGCTGCCTTTGTGCTGGTTTAGCTCATGGTCTGTGCATTTAGTTGCTCTGTATTGACCCTGTATTGACCCTTTAACAAGCAACATCATCAAAATCAAACTAACCATGGTGAGAAATTACCAAGAAGCTACAGACCTCATTATATATACGTTTCCAACCAAGTTTTCCACCTCAAAATACTCACATTTCACCGAAGTTTTTCTCCTCCTCGTTAAACATTACGTGATTGAATTGACAGTATTTATCTGTGTTTTATGTTGCCTCCCTTTTCTCTGTTGATGCTTTTCTTTTTTCAGCTGTTTCTCTGTTAAAAGACATATTCAGCTGAAAATACACTTTATCTGCAGCTATTAAACTTCCTGGAACGTCATGTGATAAACCTCCTTTTTCGAGCATATGATTGGCCAAGGATTTTTGTTCCTGAATAGAGGTTCTCATCTGTTACAAACCCTTCTAATGAACAGTAGAGGGCTTCATAAATGAATCACAATAAAGTATTTGGGGATTTAAACCATTTTCCACAACTAGAAGAAAAAATATCAGGTACAGTGTTTAATGTAGGTGTAGCTGCCATAGCTGTGTATTGCAGCTCTAAGATTGTGATGCTAAAGCTCAACATCTCCAAAATCAATAAGATGGAGGTGGATTTAAGGTAGTCCAAACTGCACTTGGAACTTTTATTTATTGAAGGCTTCAGCGTAGAGTTGAAGAGTTAACTTTCAATCAGAATCAGCATTAACTTCTTCAGTAATCTGAGCAACAGTAGCTGGTCTGTTGGATCGGACCACAGGTGCATCAGTGACCCCTGACCCCTGGCCCCTGACCCCTGGTTCACCACTGTTCCTTCCTTGGACCAATTTGGATAGATACTCACCACTGCCGACCGGGAACACCTCACAAGAGTTTTGGAGGTGCTCTGATCCAGTCCTCGTCAAATCCTTTCGCTGCTCATTTTTCCTGCTTCTAACACATCAGTTCTGTCCCACGCACCTCGTCCCACTCACTAATAATCAGGGTTATTCTCTTCACCTGTCAGAGTCAGAGTGTTAGGCCTGTTTGGTGTATTTGCATGAAAATACCTCCTGCACCGACTGAAGTTGTGTTGTATTTATCGCACACAATGGACTCTTGTTTTTTGCTCATCCCCCAAAAGCACTACACGCTGGTGAGTTTACTCCGACGTCTTTAGAACTGCATCAACGTTTAAAATGACTCACCCCATGGCATGTCTTCTATGTGACCATCAATCTTATTTTTAATTAAATTCCAGCACAGTCATTTTCTGTTTCTCAATCGACAACAAAGTCCCACTTTATCGACGTCCGCCTCATGTTAACTCAAAGTCTACTCTCTTAATTAAACGTTAATGAATTAAAACGTAAACTCTTTCATTGGGACGTCCTGCATCTTGCTTTGATCAGCATCCTCTCATCAGTCAGAGCATAGAAACACAGCTTCTAGATCAGCACCAGCTCAGCGTTTTGTGCTCCACTGGCCTCAAAAACGCACCGTAAAGAGTCCGGATCACTCAGGATTTATGGAGAAGAGCCCATTCTCTGGATTTACAGCCTTCACTGTTTCGCTTAGCCTCCTTTCTTGCCTCTTCAGACGTCTCTCTTCTTCTACTCCTTCAAGAAAATAGTGTTTAATTTAAATACTGGTTAGCGCTGATGCCTTTTTGCCACTTGGCTGAATTTAAAGCCCGTAATCAGCCCCGAAACGTCTCCCTAACGTCACATCGCGTTTGAGCTTTTAAGTGAAAAGAAACGCTGTGATTAACTCGCACTCCAGTCGTGATTGGATATTATTTGTCGAAAGTATTTACAGTTAATCAGCTCTGAGATACGGCCGATGAGCCCGTCTGCGGATACATAAATAATTTGTGGAAGGCGGAGAGAGGCTGATGAATGGAGACGTAGAGCGCGGTAGATCAGCGGTGATGAGGCAGAGTTTACAGAGAGAGATGTACAGCCTCATGCATCAGCTTTAGACCAGATGCATCGAGCGGCTGAATCAGGGGTTTGCTCCGCTGCTGCTGGGAAAATTCTTCTGTCAGAACAAGATTTAGGACCAGGACAGGGAGAAATTAAGGTTTCGTTTGATGAGTTTGAATGAGGGGAATATGAACTACTGCCATTGTCTTGAATAAAGAGTCACCAAATCCTCAAAAACACTAAATTACAGCTTTTAAAATGAATTTGTTTAATCTAATCTGTTTGTGAAGTGAAATGGGCCAGGAATAGTTTCCATCCATTTATTTAAAATGGGGCAGCATGTAAGAAAAAGAACAGTTTAATCCCCTAATAGCATATTAAAACAGGAATAATCTGTGAAAAAACAGACCTTAAGACATCATCTAGACTTTAAAATCAAGGAGTTTAATATTTTCAGTCCTGAATAGAAGCATTGGCCAATCACAGCTCGATTTCAGAAAAAGGAGCGTTCCCATTGGTCGACACTGATGTCAATAAGGAAGTAGTGGCTGCTGATAAAACCGAGAAACTATTTTTTTTTAAGAACAGCAGCTGAGGGACCTCTCCTGCTGTTGGGGGTGAGTGGGTCTCAGATAAAAACAAAAAAAGAAAGTCAGGTAGAGACAGTGTTATTTAAATCCTTGTTTTTCTGAATGGTTTATGCCCTTTTAATTGCTTCTATTCAAATCTTTTATCTGCGGAAAACTTCAAATTTCCCTGAGACTTTGCTGGCAATTGTAATTCAGTATATTTCCTAAAATCATATACTCATGCCCTTCATTGTGTTACTTATCTACCTCACTATCTAACCAGAAGCCAGTCTCAAAATCAGACAGCCATTTTAGGAGCTTAGAAAGTCTGTATCATTAAAAAAAAAGCTTTTTAATTTCTGATGAACAGCCCTTTGTTTCCTTAAACCGCAGCTTTAAGACTGTGATTACTGCCTCAGAAAGACTTGTTTCTGCTGAAAATACTGACAATTGTTGCGATTTAAATAGCCCAGTGTCAGTAAAGTCTCCTTAAAGTGATGGTTTAATGGCCACTTGACAAGTTACAGCGAAAAAGCCTTTTAAATCTCAGCTGGAAATCTGTCATTTTTTCCTCGAACCCGCTTCAGAAACTGAATACAGGCCACTTTCTTCAGCCCTGGACGTCTAATTTCTGTGGTGAAATTGCTCGCTTTGAACAATTGCTGTCAGAGGTCTTGATAGAGAAATCGGCGGGGGAAAAATGGCAGGGCTGCGATGAAAAAAAAGAGCGCGTTGCAGCGGAGTTAAAGTGGAGAACGGGTGATGGATGACCGCTGTGAGGTGGAGGAGGGTTGTCAGCCGACCAATCAGGCAGAGAGGAGACAAATAAAAGGAGGGAGCGCTTTGGAAAAGATGAAAAAGGGACGAAATTGTGCCCAGAGCAAAGTGTAATCCTGCGTGAACGGAGCCGAGCCACCGGAGCCTCACCTGAAGCACCGGAGGAAGAAGAAAACAACAGTGCTGCTGATTTAATGAGAGGAGAATGGGCTGGAGCCAATTAAAATGACACCAAGAAGTACGCCAGACTACTACACAATGATAAAAGATACATGACATATAATAAATAGAACATATCACCTTCACAGAGCGCATCGCCACAGGCCAGAAGTCCGAACATCATCGTCAGCTGCTCTTGTTGATGTAAAAGTCGCTCATAAGCTTTTTAATATCGTCCTTCTTTGGTCAAATCAACGTGGATTTACTAAGTTTAAGTTTTGGGGCTTACTCATTCTTTTAATTAAAGCGCCACTCCCTGATTTCCTTTTTTTGTCCCTGTCTCAGACTCCACTCTTTTCCGAAAGCAGCCTAGGGACCTCTCCTGCTTCTCTTTTATTAAAAATATAAAACCAGACCAATTTCTCCTCCACAAAATACTAATCCATTTGACCAAACTGTAGTTTAGAGTTTAGCGCTAGCTTAGCTGTGACTTCAGCGTCAGGACGACAATTATCTCCTCCTCGTTAAACATTACGTGATTGAATTGACAGTATTTATCTGTGTTTCACGTTGCCTCCCTTTTCTCTGTTGATGCTGTTCTTTTTGAGCTGTTTGTCTGTGTTAAAAGACATTTTTGACTGGTTGAATAGATGATGAGCTGGTGACAGTTTTCACTTGTAAACATGTCATTAGTCCTGATATAGAGGCAAGCAAACAAAACCCAGTTGTTGTGGCTGTTGAAATGGATAAACACATGATCAATACACACAACAACAGCAGGAAAGTTCAAGTCTGTCTTGTGGTCTGTGCGTTAGTTAGCCTTTCAAAAACATTCCTTTCAATATCATATCAAGCAAACCACTAATATGTCCTGTTTTTGAAAAAGCCTCTGTCCTGAGTGTCCTGCTTTTATCCAGTTGTAACCAAATGCTTCAGTGACATTTGGTTGGTGACAGATATATTCATCACTGCTGTAAAAATAAAGAATGGGAGCTTAGTAGGAGGAAAAATAATAGGGGGAAGGCTTTAGAGAAAATGAAAAAGCAGGAAAACTGCGCCTGGAGCGAAGTGTAATCCTGCGTGAACAGTCAGAAGCCATTGGAGCCTCACCTGAAGGCGGCGGAGTTAGTGGAAAACAATAGTGCAGCTGATTTAATGTGAGAAGAGAGTTTTATTCATCAGAGCAGAAGGAAGATATCTGGCTCAGGACGGCGGAAACGTGGCTCCTCAGGTGTAAATAAATCCATAAATCCCTCTAAAACCTCGTGGAAACCAGTGACGGAGGCGTGTGGTTGCATCAGGTTTACGTCTGAGGAAGCAGCGGTGAGTTATGTGACCTCCAACTGCGACAAAACACTCTCAGAGGAGTTATCGAAGCAGTTTGAGCTGCGCAAAGAGCCATCTCAGTCCAGTGATTCAGAGTGAGCAGATTTATAAAGGCCTTGTGTTTTTCTGAGTGAGACGCATTCATCAAAACAAGGACAAAACAAGGCATAGTTAGAAAAGACCGCACCACTTCAGATACTTTATTCTGCTGTTAGATCAAATTTAGTTCAGGGGCCACATACAAGTATTTAAAATCAAACATGACCAGAGGCAGACAGTGGGATAATTTTAGCCTGGGATATCTTTAACTGCCTTGTGACAAGCCCCAAGTCTTTCTATTAACACCCTTTCCACAATGAAACCCTTGGGAATGATTTTTGTTTTGCTCTTTGTACAAAATGGCCGCCCCTGAGACTCCCACTCTAACCCTGACTCCACTTCAGCTCTGCTTCTATTTAGCAGCGAAATAGGGTTCAATTCCCTTCAGAGACCACACACCGCTCTGAATGCTCCTCCAAACGGCAGCCTGCGGATCGAGGTAATGAAAAATATTCTCCTAAAAAGTCACCCTAAAATAGATACACGAGCGTCGCAGATTCAGAGGTGCTTTTCCGACGGAGCGGCTGCGGTATTGTCGGAGCTGATAATGTTTTCTGTGAGACGCAGATAGCTCCCGCCTGAGAACTGAGAACACTCGATGGAAACTCAGACGGAGCAGAGAGAACAAGAGAGAAATGGAAATGAGGCTCGCTGTGGTCCTGGAAAACCTGGGGGATAGGTGACAAGTATTTAGGTCATGGAAAATGTGAGGACCCTGAGTGGTACAGTACAGGCCGGCTTATTTGGTACAGGTAACTACTAAAAGGCTTTCTGGACTTAAAATTCATAAAGATGAGACAGTTTTCGATAATTGAGAGTTCTGCTCCTGTTTAATTCAATATAGACGATAAATGCAATGTGTTAATTCAATTCAATACGTTGTTCCTTTTCACTTCTTGTTCTTCATTCACGATTTCATAGCTTTATCAAACTATTGTTGATTTAAAGGCAGGTTTGTTTGAGTCGAAAAACACAAGTCTTGGTGGCTTCCAAGTGAATTCTGGTGCAATTCGATTGAAGTAAGAAGCAAAGTGGACCAAAAGATAAACCAAATACAGTAAGTGAAGCAAAGCATTGTTCAAAACCCC
>JAWCTZ010001054.1:0-25416 GCA_036850595.1 Rhyacichthys aspro | reverse complement strand
AAAACACAAAAAGGTAAATAAATAATGACGACTCAATTTTTTCCCTTTGTTTTAGTCCAAAGAAGCAGAATTTTAACGTGTCTCATTAATCACAACCTTCAGTGTTCAGCTCTGGTCTCAGTGTTGTTCTGCTCTGACCCCCAGTGGACACTTCAGGAATAGCTCTTACTTTTATTTTACATTTACAGTTAATGTCCTCCGTAACTGTGAACCTGAACTAAATCCAAATGTAGCATCAGGCCGTAGTTTAACAGCTTTAACAGCGTTAACCTTTGGGTCGGGATCAGTTTAAACAGGTTTAGTTCGTGGCACAGAAAGATTCTCAGAGGATTCATGACAAAGAAATGACCCGATGCCAAAAGTGACACGTCTTAGTCTGAGTCTGAGGCCATTAAATAAGAGAGTATTATAAACACTTGAACAGAAACACAAGACTCTGAGAGATAAGGCTTTAAAAGAAAAGTTCATTAGAGAAAGTTTAAAAATGACAGAAAGTCTGGACTCGGTTTAAGGCTCTCGTAAATGAAAAGGAGCAGGTACTTTATTGATCCAGGGCAAACAGACCCAGTCCAGTCTTCAGTAAAAATGTTGGATCCTCAGTGATTTATTTATTGTCTACAGCAAGAAACAGTTTGGAGACACAGACAGGAGCAGATTCTGATGAGTCCAGAGAAAACTGTCAGTGACATGACTGTAACATTTAGCTTGGTTTGAACACGTTTTAGCTGGATTTGAACAGATTTTTGTGTAAATATGGTATAAATATTCTGTATGAGTCACATTTGAACGAAGAGTGAGGTTTTTAACGCGACACATTTAAAGCCGGTTTAGTCTGTGTGGAGATGCTCCTGTCTGCTTCTCCAAACTCAGGTTGAGCTGCTGTTCTTCGATAAAGTTTAGAGTCAAATAAACTGGTCTTACCTTGAATCCTTGTTTCCTTTTATCCCTTTGAAACAAAAAGAGAAAAACTATTGTGAATAAAACAGATGCATTATCGTCAGTGACCAGCAGAGGGAGCTCTAGCCCTTTTTACATGAAACTCTGTCACTGAGGACCACAATAAACACGGAACACTTCTCATAAACAGCTTTACACTAATATCAAAACAAACGTTGCATTGAGTCTTTTTACATGAAATAAAATAGAATTTCAGATTGTTTTTGATCAGAGCCGTTTTTAAGAGCACTTTTTAAAAAGGTTCCATTTGTACTTGGTCAGAATTTAAAGACTGTAAAAGATAGAAAACAAAAGGAAATAATGGGGGTGTTTTCTTTGTGCAACAACATTTAACTGAATGTATTTGTAACGGAAACAGAGGGAAGTGAAATGTCAGACGTGTGTTTCTGATCCGACAGCTGTAGACTCTGACACGTGTCGAGGCCGACCTCCTGAAGTTTACAGGCTCCGTCCACACTGAGCTCACTGTTTACCTCAGACACTAACAAACGGCTCCAAAGGTCAGCGCTCGCTTTGTTTTTACGAAGCTGCCTCGAAAACTGTTCCTGTTCACTTTATGAAGGTCACATGTGGCTCGCACTGTCCCCATTATTTAGGATTAAATAAATGTAACAGTGAGACTCACCTGTGAACCTGCTGCACCTGTGTCTCCTTTATCGCCCTGAGGAAACAACACTCCATTAGCACGTTAGCATTAGCATAAACAATCTACAAATAAAGTATGGACCAAAGGAAGTAAACAAAGAGGTTGGTTTAATGAGATGTGAAAAAAAACACTGGAAATCAGCTTCAGAAACTACTGTCAGTGAAATGAGAGGATCTGAACAGGTTTTATGTGGATCTGAACAGGTTTTATGTGGATCTGAACAGGTTTTATGTGGATCTGAACAGGTTTTATGTGGATTTGAACAGGTTTTATGTGGATCTGAAGAGGTTTTATGTGGCTTTGAACAGGTTTAATGTGGATTTGAACAGGTTTTAAGTCGTTTAATTTGAGATGTAGCACACGATGGGAGTGAGTGCACTGAAAAGCTGATCCAACTTCAGTAAATCCAGACTCAGAAAATTAAAGGAAAATGTGTTCAATGTAAAATATGAATAAAGTCACTGTTGGAGACATTTCTATTAAAAACAACAGCACCATTTAAAGTTCTGTTGTAATTGTCTTACCTTTGGTCCTGAAGACCCTGGAGACCCTGGAGACCCTGGAGACCCTGGAGACCCCGGTTCTCCCTGCGACACAAACACAGCACATTATTCGGAGCCAAACGCTGAGTTAAAGATCTTCAAAGTGTTGTTTCCAGTTTAACGATCTCGACCCGGGTCAGGATTCCTCTTTAAATAAAGCGTCTCACTCAATGTGAAACTATTTGTCCTGTGTTTGTAATAATCACATGTGTTTAGAGACGAGGGTTTACCTTGAGTCCGGCCAAAAGCTGCACAAACAACAGAACCAGAACCAGGTCAGAACCAGGTCAGAACCAGACCAGAACCAGGTCAGACCCAGAACAGAACCAGAACCAGGTCAGACCCAGACCAGAACCAGAACCAGAACCACAACAGAAACAGAACAGAAACAGGTCAGAACCAGGTTTAAACCCAGAGCAGGATGTTTCTGCAGGCCACACTCACCCTCAGGTCTTTTCCCGGTTTTCCTGGTTCTCCGGGTTTTCCCTGAAACACAACACAGTTTGTTTGTGACAAACATCTGTCGGACGCTGAGTAACATCTGTGTCTCTATAAACTTTGTTCTTTCTGCTCGTTTACACTTTTCTTCACAACTTTCTAAAAGCAGCAGATAATTTTTAAAAATAGCATCACTTTTGGTGCATAAAGTGAAGGGGGCCTCTGCTGCTCTGGGGCCACTGTGCTCTCTACTGCCCCTGCTGGTCAGTGTGATTCTCTCTGAACTGAACCCGTCTCTTCTTCTTTTATTCTTTGATTAAAGCGGGGTCTTACTGGGGCTCCCGCTGGCTCGGTCAGGCCTGGGGCCCCGGGGTCCTGGGGTCGGGGCCCTGGGCTCCAGGTTCGCCCTGCTGAGAGACACAGTCACAACCGGCCGGGACACCACAAATCCACACAAACCAAACAAACCAAACAAAACCGAAACAAACTCACTTAAAGCTGGAGCCTGGTCATCAGACCCATTCCCTTCTCAGTGAAGTGGGTCTGAACACTTACATTTCTATCCTATTTTCACTAAAACCTCTAATTTGTTTTTAAACTAAATGCATTAGTGTGGAACTTTTACAGTTTTTCTCTTTTCATGCAGTGCTCAGTTTACATCACACGGAGACAAAAGCAGCAGAAGAGTCCGAGCAGCGACAGGTTCAGGAGAAAACACTGGATCTGACTTTTTCTGGTGAGGTTCTGGAGCAAAAAACACAACATGAATCTGTTCAGTGAAAATGTTGAAAAACCAAACCCAGAAAGTAGAGAATAGGAGCTTAATTCATCTAAATCCACTGCAGTCTCTGACATTTTACTGAGACAAAAGTGAGCTCTGAGTTGTTCTTCAGAGAAAACGACTTCAACAATGGTTCAATGAAGGAGAACAACTGTGAGCTTCACTTTCTTTAATGTGTTTGGTCTGTAGTAAAACCTGGTTTAGTCTCAATCTGGGACAAAATGAACTTTAACCTTTAACCCCACTCTGTTCATTTTCTCTGCTCAGAGTTGGTCCAGTGTTTTCTCCTCAAACGGTCGCTGCTGAAGCTCCAGTGAAGCGAGCGGCGGACGGTGTTCTGCCGAGTTCTGCCTCCGTTAAACCCACGACACTCACCAGACTGCACCAGAACTCTGCCATACAGTGTAAGGGTCAAAGTTCGTACACGGACTCCTCTGGGACGGGTTAAGAGGCGGTTTATTCAGCCATGTTTCTACCAGAGCGGGTCGGTTCTGGTCGAAGAGTGAGGGGCGGAGCTAAACTCTAAAGTTTGTTGATTGGACGAATGAGAATCCTCACAAAATACAACACTTGTCTTGTTTTTGTGATAAACCTCATACTCAAGATAAAAAGACTGAGAAATATTGGACTTATTCATCTCAAACCTGTTCAAATCCATCTAAAACCTGTCTGAATCCAACTAAAACCTGTCTGAATCCAACTAAAACCTGTTTGAATCCAACTAAAACCTGTTTGAATCCATCTAAAACCTGTTTGAATCCAACTAAAACCTGTTTGAATCCATCTAAAACCTGTTCAAATCCATCTAAAACCTGTTTGAATCCAACTAAAACCTGTTTGAATCCATCTAAAACCAGTTCAAATCCATCTAAAACCTGTTTGAATCCATCTAAAACCTGTTCAAATCCATCTAAAACCTGTTTGAATCCATCTAAAACCTGTTTGAATCCAACTAAAACCTGTTTGAATCCATCTAAAACCTGTTCAAATCCATCTAAAACCAGTTTAAATCCATATAAAACGTAGGAAACTGCTGGAGACTGAAGTGTAGAAAGATGGGACTAAAGCAGAAACACTGTTCTTTTTCACCTTTTTGTTCCAGACGCTCACCAAAGACGGAACTGAACCGAGGTGCTCTGTGGAAACATGGCTCGTGAATATTGTGTGATGTTGAGAGGAAGCAGAATTCGGCGCGACACCGGAGCAGAAGCAGCTACAGAGACAGAGCTGTACCTTCAGGCGTTTTAAAATCAAAGGACTTATGGACGGCATGTTGCGGACGGTGATGGGCAACATCTACCACAGCGAGGGGGGGTCACAGAGGTCACAGCCGCAAAGTCACAGGGCAAAGGCCACTGGGAGCCACAGAGAGGAAACGGGAAGAGAAAGAGAAGGTGAGAGAGGACCATGGATGTGTTACTGGAGCTGGAGCTAACGTCGCTAAAGGCTGCTTCACTTTTGCACAAAATAAAACCTCTTAAAGTCCAACTAAAACTAATTAAAGTCTGAATAAAGTCTCCCAAACCAATCAGAACCCTTTAAACTCCATTTAACATCAAGATCTGGGCTAAACCTGAGACTAAACCCACAACAAAACCAGGACTAAAGCAGGTCTAAACCAGGTCTAAACCAGGACTAAACCAGGTCTAAACCAGGTCTAAACCAGGTCTAAACCAGGACTAAACCAGGTCTAAACCAGGACTGAAACCAGAGACAAACAAAATCTAAACCCCAGACAAAAAGAAGAACTCTGTCTGTGTTCTGTTTAGAGGATTATAAAAACAAACCTGACAGAGAAACACTCTTGTAACTGCAGTACCACAAGTGTCCACCAGGAGAAAAGGTTTAGTCCAGAATCAGTTTCAGTTTTGTTTAATAGAAATAGAAAAGTGGACATGTAAAGTCACTAATTTGATTTGAAACAGCTTCTACCTTTGCTAAGTCCACTTTCATTTACTGAATGTCATAAATATTCATATTTTTAGCAATAATTCCTGCTTTGTGCTAGAAATAAAACGTATTTTTGAAGAAATACAACCGTGAAAACCTAAATCTTCACATCAAGAAGCCCCAAGAAAAAGTAAATAGGACCTTTTATGTGTTTTGTGAAACTGTGGACGATGTTTGAGAGTAAATACACGGCTAAAAGAGGGTCTTCTCCAGGTCTAGAAAACATCCATGGAACCAACAGCAAAGAAACAGGAAAAAGAAGTGAGTCCAGGAGAGTCATGTGACCAAGAATCCACCAGGTTCAACAGAAAAAGCACAGACGCAGAAACATGAGCAGCAGGAGGCTCAGAGAAGGGTCCGACGGCTGAGACTTACTGTGGGCAAGGGTCCGACACACGGCTGCACAATACGCCGCTTCTGTGGAGACCAGCACCACTTTATTACATCAGGGACAACTGTCTCAGAAACTCTACAACCTTCCTCTGAAAACTGAGAAGTGTCTAAAACCTGCCTGAAAACTGTCTGAAAACTGTCTGAAAACTGTCTGAAATCTGCCTGAAAACTGTCTGAAATCTGCCTGAAAACTGTCTGAAAACTGCCTGAAAACTGCCTGAAATCTGCCTGAAAACTGCTTGAAAACTGTCTGAAAACTGCCTGAAAACTGCTTGAAAACTGCCTGAAAACTGTCTGAAATCTGCCTGAAAACTGTCTGAAATCTGCCTGAAAACTGTCTGAAAACTGCCTGAAAACTGCCTGAAATCTGCCTGAAAACTGCCTGAAAACTGTCTGAAAACTGCCTGAAAACTGCCTGAAATGTGTCTGAAATCTGCCTGAAAACTGTCTGAAATCTTCCTGAAAACTGTCTGAAAACTGCCTGAAATCTGCCTGAAATCTGCCTTAAAAAACTGTCTGAAAACTGCCTGAAAACTGCCTGAAGTCTGCCTGAAAACTGTCTGAAATCTTCCTGAAATCTGCCTGAAAACTGTCTGAAAACTGCCTGAAATCTGTCTGAAATCTGCCTGAAAACTGCCTGAAAACTGTCTGAAATCTGCCTGAAAACTGTCTGAAATCTGCCTGAAAACTGTCTGAAAACTGCCTGAAATCTGTCTGAAATCTGCCTGAAAACTGTCTGAAAACTGCCTGAAATCTGCCTGAAATCTGCCTTAAAAAACTGTCTGAAAACTGCCTGAAAACTGCCTGAAGTCTGCCTGAAAACTGTCTGAAAACTGCCTGAAATCTGTCTGAAATCTGCCTGAAAACTGTCTGAAAACTGCCTGAAAACTGTCTGAAATCTGCCTGAAAACTGTCTGAAATCTGCCTGAAAACTGTCTGAAATCTGCCTGAAAACTGTCTGAAATCTGCCTGAAAACTGTCTGAAATCTGCCTGAAATCTGCCTGAAAACTGTCTGAAAACTGTCTGAAATCTGCCTGAAAACTGTCTGAAATCTGTCTGAAATCTGCCTGAAAACTGTCTGAAAACTGTCTGAAAACTGCCTGAAAACCTGTTTAATCCGGATCACAGCAGAAACACCCTCAGATCTGTGGAATTATACTGTTTCTGACACAAACACACGGCCTTTATCCAGTATTTGGGAAAACACTGGACTAAACGTGGACTATTTAGGTCTAAACTGGGTCTAGACCAGGACTAAACCAGGATCTGACTGGATCTTAAACAGGACCAATCCCTGTTGTACTGCGTCTGAGACCTTTATATTCCACACATCACAGATTTGAATTTCCCTCTCTGGTCTCTGATTGGCTGAGCCCTCTCTGTTCTCTGATTGGTCCAGCCCTCTCTGGTCTCTGATTGGCCCAGCCCTCTCTGTTCTCTGATTGGTCCAGCCCTCTCTGTTCTCTGATTGGTCCAGCCTTCTCTGTTCTCTGATTGGCCCAGCCCTCTCTGTTCTCTGATTGGTCCAGCCCTCTCTGTTCTCTGATTGGTCCAGCCTTCTCTGTTCTCTGATTGGCCCAGCCCTCTCTGGTCTCTGATTGGCCCAGCCCTCTCTGGTCTCTGATTGGTCCAGCCCTCTCTGTTCTCTGATTGGCCCAGCCCTCTCTGGTCTCTGATTGGTCCAGCCCTCTCTGTTCTCTGATTGGCTGAGCCCTCTCTGTTCTCTGATTGGTCCAGCCCTCTCTGGTCTCTGATTGGTCCAGCCCTCTCTGTTCTCTGATTGGCCCAGCCCTCTCTGGTCTCTGATTGGCCGAACCCAGACTGTTTTGTGGCGCGGCTCGGTGACGCCCCCTGCTGTTTGTAGTTTGACTCTGACACAAACCTTCAGCCCCAGAGCTGCACTTGAACGCAGCGCAGCCAGAGTTTTCACTGCACCCGGCTTCATGAACAGCCCCTGAACACATCGTGTAATAAACACAGATTCATGAACAGTCCCTGAACACATCGTGTGATAAACGCAGATTCATGAACAGCCCCTGAACACATCGTGTGATAAACACAGATTCACGAACAGCCCCTGAACACATCGTGTGATAAACACAGATTCACGAACAGCCCCTGAACACATCGTGTGATAAACACAGATTCACGAACAGCCCCTGAACACATCGTGTGATAAACACAGATTCACGAACAGCCCCTGAACACATCGTGTGATAAACACAGATTCACGAACAGCCCCTGAACACATCGTGTGATAAACACAGATTCAAGAACAGCCCCTGAACACATCGTGTGATAAACAAGGATTCACGAACAGCCCCTGAACACATCGTGTGATAAACACAGATTCACAAACAGCCCCTGAACACATCGTGTAATAAACACAGATTCACGAACAGCCCCTGAACACATCGTGTGATAAACACAGATTCACGAACAGCCCCTGAACACATCGTGTGATAAACACAGATTCACGAACAGCCCCTGAACACATCGTGTGATAAACACAGATTCACGAACAGCCCCTGAACACATCGTGTGATAAACACAGATTAATGACTGAAACTTCTACTTTTTACACTTCCAATATTTAAACTTATGAGTGAAGACAAATATTTTCAGACAAGAATCTCTGAGTTTGTGTGAAATGTGTTGTTGTGAGTCTAGAGTCTGTCCAGATCCAGATCAGATCCATGTGTGAACCATTATCTGCACCATTTCTCTCCAGCTTCTGTTGCTCCACAATTATCCTGCGTTTAACTCCATCTGTCGTTAGATTCAGCCTGAAATATGAACCTCCTCGTCCTGAAAGACCCACTCTAGCTTTATGTACTCATATACTCATGTACTCATGTACTCATATACTCATGTACTCATATACTCATGTACTCATATACTCATGTACTCATATACTTATATACTCATGTACTTATATACTCAAATACTCACATACTCAAGTACTCATATACTTATATACTCATGTACTCATATACTCATGTACTCATGTACTCATATACTCATGTACTCATATACTCATGTACTCATATACTTATATACTCATGTACTTATATACTCAAATACTCATATACTCAAGTACTCATATACTTATATACTCATATACTTATATACTCAAATACTCATATACTCATATACTTATATACTCATGTACTCATATACTTATATACTCATGTACTCATGTACTCATATACTTATATACTCATGTACTCATATACTTATATACTCATATACTCATGTACTCAAATACTTATGTACTCAAATACTCAGTTACTAATATACTCATATACTAATGTACTCAGTTACTCATATACTCAAATACTCATATACTTATATACTTATATACTCATGTACTCATATACTTATATACACTCAAATACATACATATACTCAGTTACTTATATACTCATATACTCAGTTACTCACATACTCATGTACTCAGTTACTCATATACTCATATACTTATATACTCATGTACTCATATACTCATATACTTATGTACTCATATACTCATTTACTCATATACTTATATACTTATGTACTCATATACTCATATACTAATGTACTCATATACTAATTTACTCATATACTCATGTACTCATATACTAATTTACTCATATACTAATTTACTTATATACTCATTTACTCATATACTCATATACTCATTTACTCATATACTCATTTACTCATATACTCATATACTCATGTACTCATATACTCATGTACTCATATACTCATATACTCATGTACTCATATACTCATGTACTCATATACTCATTTACTTATATACTCATATACTCATATACTCATTTACTCATATATTCATTTACTCATTTACTCATATACTCATTTACTCATTTACTCATATACTCATATACTCATATACTCATTTACTCATATATTCATTTACTCATTTACTCATATACTCATTTACTCATTTACTCATATACTCATATACTCATATACTCATTTACTCAGATCATCCCGAGACTCAGTGTCACCACACGGTGATCGTCTGGTTTCCTCTGTTTGTTCCACAGTAAAAACAAACAGTTGTAACAGGATAAGAATGTAAGCCATAATTAACAAAAGGCCTTTTTAACCTGAACTGTCACAGAAACCTCCATTATTCACCGACGCATTCTCTTCAGTCCAGGGCTGTCGGGCTCATTTCAACAAGAACATGTCGAAAAAACAGAATAAACCTGTGGGTTTTATTTAAAAACAGAGAAGTGAGTTCTTACTCGATGAGGATAGTCTCCACAAACGCCCTGCAACAGAAAACAAACAGAGAAATGTGTCACAGACTGGACAAACAAACATGACTTTAATGAGTTATTGTTTCTGCAGATCCTGAAATGCATTTAATACAGTCACAGTTTTATGAGCTATTAACATTTCTAAAGTAAATTCAGATTCAATTAAAATGTGAAAAGAATGAAAGTGAAAGAAGATTAAAGGAGGATTTCTGACCTTTTCACCTTTAGGCCCAGGTTCGCCCTTTGACAAAACACAGAAAATAACATTTCAGTTATTTTTCCTCAGTATCAGTTTAAACTCAGTGAAATAAACCGTTACTCACCGGGAGACCTTTAGGACCTTTGTGACCCTGGAACAGACCAGAAAATAACATTTACATGAAAACATGGTGCAATAAAAGGATTGTTCTTGTAATACCACCTCTGTCCACCAGGGTTAACGACAGGACTAAACCAGGTCTAAACCAAGACTAAACCAGGACTAAACCAGGACTAAACCAGGACTGAACCAGGACTAAACCAGGTCTAAACCAGATCTAAACCAGAACTAAACCAGGACTAAACCAGGACTAAACCAGGACTAAACCAGGACTAAACCAGGACTAAACCGGGTCTAAACCAGGACTAAACCAGGACTAAACCAGGACTGAACCAGGACTGAACCAGGTCTAAACCAGGACTAACCCAGGACTAAACCAGGACTGAACCAGGACTAAACCAGGTCTAAACCAGATCTAAACCAGAACTAAACCAGGACTAAACCAGGACTAAACCAGGACTAAACCAGGTCTAAACCAGATCTAAACCAGGACTAAACCAGGACTAAACCAGGACTAAACCAGGTCTAAACCAGGTCTAAACCAGAACTAAACCAGGTCTAAACCAGGACTCAGTTATTTTTGGCTGGTTTCAGTTTAAAGAGTGTTCCATCAGAAGTTGAACTGTTCTGTGTTTTTTTCAAATGACACACGTCTAAGTCGTGTTATTTATTTTACAGTGGTTTCAGGTGGTCTTCAGGTGGTCTTCAGGTGGTCTTTAGGAGGTCTTTAGGTGGTCCAGGAGCGGTCTTTGTGAGTTTTGAAGACCCCCTGTAGTCCAGGTTTGGTTTAAAGAGTCTGACTCCAGCAGAGCTGTCAGAGTCTGATTAATGACAGACCACACACCAACTCAGGACCAGGAGAGACCGGGTTAGACAAGAGAAAGACCGGGTTAGACCAGAGAAAGACCGGGTTAGACCAGAGAAAGACCGGGGTTAGCACAGGATAAGACTTTATCAGGATTCAGATGGATTTGGTTGGGTTTTAAGTGGTTTAAGTTGGACACTATCAACTTTTAAGTAGTTTTAAACCCGGTTTAGTCCTGGTTTAGTCTAGATTTAGACTTGGTTCAGTTTTGGCTTAATTTAGTTCGGGTCTAGTTAAGTCCAAGTTTAGAACTGGTTTAGTCCTGGTTCAGTTCAACCCTGGTTTAGTTTAACTTTAGCCCAGTTTTAGTTTAGTCCAGGTTTATAACAGGTTTAGGTAAGATTTATTCCTGATTAGTCCTAGATTTAGCCTCAGTTTATCCAACTTTAGTCCAGGTTTAGTTTAGTCCAGGTTTAGTTTAGTCCAGGTTTAGTTTAGTCCAGATTTCGTTTAGTCCAGATTTAGTTTAGTCCAGGTTTAGTTTAGTCCAGGTTTAATTTAGTCCAGATTTAGTTTAGTCCAGATTTAGTTTAGTCCAGGTTTCGTTTAGTCCAGGTTTAGTTTAGTCCAGATTTAGTTTAGTCCAGGTTTAGTTTAGTCCAGGTTTAGTTTAGTCCAGATTTAGTTTAGTCCAGGTTTAGTTTAGTCCAGGTTTAGTTTAGTCCAGGTTTAGTTTAGTCCAGATTTAGTTTAGTCCAGGTTTAGTTTAGTCCAGGTTTAGTTTAGTCCAGATTTAGTTTAGTCCAGGTTTAGTTTAGTCCAGGTTTAGTTTAGTCCAGATTTAGTTTAGTCCAGATTTAGTTTAGTCCAGGTTTAGTTTAGTCCAGGTTTCGTTTAGTCCAGGTTTAGTTTAGTCCAGATTTAGTTTAGTCCAGGTTTAGTTTAGTCCAGATTTAGTTTAGTCCAGGTTTAGTTTAGTCCAGGTTTGGTTTAGTCCAGGTTTAGTTTAGTCCAGGTTTAGTTTAGTCCAGGTTTCGTTTAGTCCAGGTTTGGTTTAGTCCAGGTTTAGTTTAGTCCAGGTTTGGTTTAGTCCAGGTTTAGTTTAGTCCAGGTTTGGTTTAGTCCAGGTTTAGTTTAGTCCAGATTTAGTTTAGTCCAGGTTTAGTTTAGTCCAGGTTTAGTTTAGTCCAGATTTAGTTTAGTCCAGGTTTAGTTTAGTCCAGGTTTAGTTTAGTCCAGGTTTCGTTTAGTCCAGATTTAGTTTAGTCCAGGTTTAGTTTAGTCCAGGTTTGGTTTAGTCCAGGTTTAGTTTAGTCCAGATTTAGTTTAGTCCAGGTTTGGTTTAGTCCAGGTTTGGTTTAGTCCAGGTTTAGTTTAGTCCAGGTTTAGTTTAGTCCAGGTTTAGTTGTTTAGAAAAACCTTTGGCAAACGTTTAGCCTACATTAGCGTTAGCGTTAGCATTAGCTTTCATTCCATGGAACATATTTTTAATTCAATCTGGTCCCAGTTTATTCCCAGAGGAGCTCGATGGGAGTGAGTGCATCGAGGTGGAGCTCACCATGTCGCCTTTGGCTCCGGTTTGGCCCTGGTTTAAAAAAAAAAAAAAAAAAAAAGGAGACTTAGACTAGATTTAAAACCATGACACAAATCCTGGTCAAACCTGGTTTTACAGAGACTCACCGGTTTCCCGTCCAGACCGATGGGACCCTGAGAAAAACAGGAAGAGATTATTGAAGCTGCAGACGATTCAAGTCTGAATATTCAGCTTCAGAAATTTGTCAAAAGACTGTTGTTAACGTTGGACCGGAGAGGGTTTACATGGTTTTAGTTGGACTTTAAGAGGTTTTAACCAGATTTAGATTAAGTGTTTTTTGTTGGAGTAAAAGAGGCATTATTTAGACTTAAACAGTTTTTAAAAGCTTTTGATTGGGTTTTTAAATAGATTTACAAGGGTTTTAAGTTGTTTTAGTAGGACTTCAACAGTTTTTAACTGCCTTTGACTTTTGTCTGGACTTTATCAGGTTTTAAGAGGCTCTTACTTTAGTTTGAACAGGATCTGGTTGGGTTTACAAGGATTTCAGTCGGACTTTATCAGGTTTTGAACTGGATTTGGTTTGGTTTATTTTTTGTTTAAGATGAAATGAAACTCATTTAAAAACTGGGTTGTTCTTCACTGGCTCTAATTCAAGTGGTTTTAGCTGGACTTGATCAGGTTTTGAACTGAATTTAGATGATTTTATGTTTAAGTAGAATTTAGTGATAAATTGAAGACCTACTGGGAATCCGGGGAATCCTCTGGTCCCTGGTTGTCCCTAAAAACACAAAAACACACTTTATTTCAGTTTAATTCAATCAGAAAATGGGATTAAATCAAATCCAAACCAGGACTGAATTTAGGACTAAACTCAGCCTAAACCAGGACTGAATTTAGGACTAAACTCAGTCTAAACCAGGACTAACTCAGATCAGGTGTTCTGCTCTGATCCGAGCTGAGCCTGAATGATGTTTATATAAAGAGACTCACAGGGGGCCCTCGGGGGCCGATGATGGACAGACCGGGCTCTCCAGGCGCTCCCTGAGGACACACACACAAACAAACTCAGAAATCTTTATAATAAACACAAAACAGAGCAGAACGAGCCCAGGACGAGGACGAGGAATCATGTTTTTATCTTAACTGTACTGTTTATAGTTAATGCTGTTTATTCTCCTACATTTATTTAGAACTGGTTTAGAACTTCTCATCGACTCTAGATAAATATGTTTGGCCCATTTTGTTCAAAAATGCATAATGGATAATAATAAGCTAATCATATTTAATCGGGACAGGTCAAAGGGCATTGGGGTCATGTGTTATTTCCAGTGTGTTCAGTTAAAGTAAAGCTGTCAGAAGGCAGAGCTAATGCTAACGTTAGCCTGGAGGCTGGATTTTAAGACGTTTGACTTTAAGAGGCTAAAACCAGACTTAATCAGTTTTAAGGCATCATTACGCAACAATAAAATAAGAAACTTCTGATTAAAGTCTGTTGAGATGAAAATAAAGACGTGGAGCGATACAGTTCGTTCTGAAGCTTGTGTTTTCTCAGGAATTACCCAAATATGAAACTATATCTGTGCTGTAGAGATATCTGTGGTCTCTAATAACGCTCATATTTCAGCCTGAAGTCCTCCTGAGTCAAAAGAGTGGTGTTTTACTTTTGAGAGGTGGGTCATGTGACCTGAGTCTGGACACCTTCATCTGTCAGACCCCAGACCCTCGGAGAACACTGGGGCTTCAGACCGAACCCTGTCAGAGTCAGGTCCGGTTTCAGGAAACAGCTCTGCTCTGAATCCTGCTCAAATGTAGATCTGAACTCACAAACAGGTGGGAACTCATTTATCTGGAGACTGTCTGTGTGTCAATCACAGCGTTACCACGGCAACGGCAATATTAACCAACTGAAACAGACCAACAGTGTAGCCCAGTAATGATTGGTTCTGAGGCGCGAGGCTAATGCTACGCTAATCCTTCCCCAGAGTTCACAGTTTGACCTTTGACCTGTCATCAGCCAAAAAGAAAGACTTAGAAACAATAGAAACGGTACAAAAGTTGTATTTCTTTGAAAGTTAAAAAGTGAATCAGTGAAATCAGTTCATGTTTTTACTGGTGTTTTTCATTTCTCAATGTGATTTGTGGTAAAATTAAAGTGTCAGAATTGTTTGGTTTAAAAAGCTCAAACTGGTGATTATTGCGGGTTCAGGAGGCTTTATTTGTGGCTCTGGGTAAAGAGTCCAAACAATCAAGAAAACTGAAGTTTAGTGTTTATTAAAATGGCTCCATCTGAGTCGTCTTCAAGAACAAAACTGAGCTTGTACCTTTTACATCTACATTTTGAAAGAGTCTCAAAGAAGAGAGTTTTTATTTTTTAAAGAAACACTCACAAACGACGACACTAAGAAATATAGAATATAATGAACATTAATAAAGTCTTTAAGTCTGTTTGTGAGACCTGACCACAACGCTTTATTTCATTTGGGTTTAAACGTTTTTTCATGGAATAAAGTCTCAATGTGCTTTGTCGTATGTCTTTGTCGTCCTATTGTCTTGTCCTCTTTCCTGTGTCCTAGTGTCCTCTCTGGTGTCCTTACCTTGTCCCCCGCTCGTCCCTTTAAGCCCTGTCACATCAGAGACATGCAGCAAACACAAAAAAACAGGGAAAAACAGAAGGAGCAGGGTCAGACTCAGGGACAGACGCATGCTTTTAACCAAAAATACAACATCAGGCAAATATCAGGGATAAACAGGTTATTAAAATGAGAAGGAGTCAAAAATGTGGAGGACGAGGAGAAAGAGGACATTTGAGGGATCATGCTGCACAGGAACTAATAATAACTAATAAAAGCTGTTCTCTAACACAATCAATAAAAAAAGAAGTCGTGTTTGGATTTTTTGACTTTTTGGCAAAAACAGTAAGTTTCCCTAAAACAATAATATATTGACCTTGTCTCTTTATGAACAAATACAGCGGTGTTTTAGTCTGGACTCACCATTTTGCCCGGGACGCCCATACTTCCTTTGTTTCCCTATCGACCGACGAGAGTCAGAGTCAGAGAGAGACAAGATTAAAGCCAACCTCTGACCCCAGCCACAAACACCACCTACTGCCACACACTCCAGAGGCAGGACCAGGTCAGCAGATAACATGGCTCACAAATACAGCACTACACCGGAGCAGCCTCAAGCATTCTTCTTTCATTTGCTCTCATTTTTGAACCATGACAGAAACTGAACATGTGCTGCACAAAATAAACCGTCAATTCTACTAAAAAACTGGCAAAACCGTTCATACATAATATATATTAAACATAATATATATTCATAACGCACAATAACAAGGAAAAGCTGAAACACTGAATGTTTTGTGTAACGACAACTGTTTCTATGTCGCTCCAGAATCATTTTTATTTAGTTGTTTAGAAGCAGATAAATTCGAATCATGGCCTAAAGGCATGTTATTATGAAATGTAATTCCTTAATACTTTTACTGGTTTTATTCTATATTTTCTGCATCATTTAATGGAGTGGTTGGGCTTTTGCTTTCAGACTGGATTATTGCAGGTTTCTGTCTCAGAGGAAGAGTCTGGATGAGGCTCTGCTTCAGAAAACCTCACTGATTTTACTCAGAAACACTTTATTAAGAACAATTTATAACTGAATATGTTGCAACGAAACGTAAACTTGTCTCTAATTCGTTTTA
Organism: Rhyacichthys aspro; assembly: GCA_036850595.1. Taxonomy (NCBI): domain Eukaryota; kingdom Metazoa; phylum Chordata; class Actinopteri; order Gobiiformes; family Rhyacichthyidae; genus Rhyacichthys; species Rhyacichthys aspro. The sequence goes on along the minus strand of JAWCTZ010001054.1, from coordinate 9,070 downwards.
TTTAAACTTCACAGTGTTCCCTACATCATTAAAGAAAGGTTTGACAGAAACCATTGGTTTAATCTGACCCAGAATCACTCCACGAGTAAATCAAATCTGTCCTAAACCTGGTCTTCACTGTTAAAAAGGAATCAAATATTTAACAGTAAAAAACCCTGAAAGTGAAAATAGTAATGTTACAATAATATCACAGAGTTATTGTAGTTATTCTCAGTGAAAATGTATCTGAGGAAACACAGCTGCCAGTTTTTTTTATTTTAATTTGACAGTTCATTTTTTATCGTGTGGCTCCAGTTTAAATTCTGTCAAATTCACATTTATCTGAAAACCACACAACTTCTGCTTTTTAACAAATTTGCTCAAATAAATAAATGACAAAACGGCTTTTTCTTTTGCTAAAATGTGTGTTCATCCTTTGAATCCTGAATGGTCAATGAAAGACGTGATTTTTTGTGTTCATTTCAATATTTTCTTCCTTGTGTCTCATTTGAGCAGGACTCTCACAGAGGAATATCCCTTCTATTAAACCTAGATCTATGAAAACTACTCATTCAGCTGCCGTTAATGCTTCTATTCAGGACTGTTTTAGTTTAATCTGCCGCTAAAGGAGACAATCAGATCTAAAACTAAAGTGAGATGGAAAAGGGTCTATATATGTTTAAAGTTAGCATCAGAAAAACAAAAAACATGCAGAAAGTGTTTGAGAAAACAGAGAGATGAAAGTTACCGGAAAACCTGTTCTCCCCGGAGGCCCCTGGAGACGGACGAGACGGAGACAGAAAGAGAAAAGAGAATGACTTTAACCCAGTTTAAAAAGGAGCAGGAAGTGCCATGCCTTTTATGGTCAAAGAGGTTTAATTAGAAAACAATGAGACGCAGAGGACTTCCTGTTTCAGAACATGCTGCGATTTATTCAAACGGAGAAAAAAAACACTCGACTCAAGGACTCAGGGTTTTAGAGGGTCTTAGACGGACTAAGGAGGGTTTTAGACGGACTAAGGAGGGTCTTAGACGGACTAAGGAGGGTCTGAGAGGGTCTAAGGGGGTCCGGAGGAAGACCAGGATTTAATTAAAAACAGGAAGTGCTCTTTGAAAAATGAACTAATGATCTTCAACAGAGACAGTTCTGAACTGTAGACCTGGTTTAGACCTGGTTTAGACCTGGTTTAGACCTGGTTTAGACCTGGTTTAGACCTGGTTTAGACCTGGTTTAGTCCTGGTTTAGTCCTGGTTTAGACCTGGTTTAGTCCTGGTTTAGTCCTGGTTTAGTCCTGGTTTAGACCTGGTTTAGACCTGGTTTAGTCCTGGTTTAGACCTGGTTTAGACCTGGTTTAGTCCTGGTTTAGACCTGGTTTAGACCTGGTTTACTCCTATTCTATTCTAATGTATTCTATTCTATTCTATTCTATTCTAGCCTAGCCTAGCCTATTCTAGCCTAGCCTAGCCTAGCCTAGCCTAGACTAGCCTAATCTAGCCTAGTCTAGTCTAGTCTAGTCTAGTCTAATCTAGTCTAGTCTAGTCTAGTCTAGTCTAATCTAGTCTAGTCTAATCTAATCTAATCTAGTCTAGTCTAGTCTAGTCTAGTCTAGTCTAGTCTAGTCTAGTCTAATCTAGTCTAGTCTAGTCTAGTCTAGTCTAATCTAGTCTAGTCTAGTCTAGTCTAGTCTAGTCTAGTCTAGTCTAGTCTAGTCTAATCTAGTCTAGTCTAGTCTAGTCTAATCTAGTCTAGTCTAGTCTAGTCTAGTCTAGTCTAATCTAGTCTAATCTAGTCTAGTCTAGTCTAGTCTAGTCTAATCTAGTCTAGTCTAGTCTAGTCTAGTCTAGTCTAGTCTAATCTAGTCTAGTCTAGTCTAGTCTAGTCTAGTCTAGTCTGAAGCAGGTGGAATGTGTAACAAACCCGTTTCTGGGATTATTTCAGTAAACGTTACCGGAGCAGATCCAGAGCAGTACTTACAGGAGGACCTGAAAAACACAGAGACAGGGCAGAGGTCAGAGTTCAGGTCATCACAAAACAAACCAGAACACGGAATAAACCAGAACACGGAACTAACCAGAACACGGAACAAACCAGAACACGGAACAAACCAGAACACGGAACTAACCAGAACACGGAACAAACCAGAACACGGAACAAACCAGAACACAGAATAAACCAGAACACGGAACAAACCAGAACACGGAACAAACCAGAACACGGAACAAACCAGAACACGGAATAAACCAGAACACGGAACAAACCAGAACACGGAACAAACCAGAACACGGAACAAACCAGAACACGGAACAAACCAGAACACGGAACAAACCAGAAACAAAATGATAAATGAGATTTTCTACATTTAAAGGATATTTTTTCTCAAATGTCAGGTTTTTATGGCAGTTTTCATCAGAACTGGGACCGGACCAGGACCGGACCCGGGACCGGACCGGACCCGGGACCGGACCGGGACCAGACCCGGGACTGGACCAGGAGTAAATCCAAGATTGAACCAATCTTAATGGAAACATTTCTGGTCTAAGGCTAGTCCCAGTTGATCCTGGTCTGGTCTCAGTTGGTCCTGGTCTGGTCTTGGTCGGTCTCAGGTGAGACTCAGATCCGGTCTTACTTCGGACCTGAGTCTTGCATAATTCCAGAACAGCTGAGGCCGAGGTCTGGTCTAATCCTGGACCGGGTCAGGTTTCAGTCCTGGTCTTTGATCTAAGTGCAGCCGTAATCCTGTCCTCGTGCACGCTCCTCGTGCACGCTCCTCATGCATGCTCCTCGTGCACGCTCACAGTGGACTATATTTAAGAGATTATATTTGGACCAGAACCAAAACCAGACCAGGACCGGGACCAGACCAGAACTAGGACCGGGACCAGAACCAGACCAGGACCAGACCAGAACTAGGACCGGGACCGGAACCAGACCAGAACTAGGACCGGGACCAGAACCAGACCAGACCGGGACCAGACCAAAAGCAGACCAGGACCAGGACCAGGACCAGGACCAGGACCAGACCAGGACCGGGACCAGACCAGAACTAGGACCGGGACCAGAACCAGACCAGGACCAGACCAGAACTAGGACCGGGACCGGGACCGGAACCAGACCAGACCGGGACCAGACCAAAAGCAGACCAGGACCAGGACCAGATCAGACCAGGACCAGGACCAGATCGGGATCAGGATCGGGACCAGTTGTTTATGTTTTTACTCAAGGGTCTGGTCCTGGTCCTGGTCCTGGTCCTGGTTCTGGTTCTGGTCCTTGTCCTTGTCCTGGTCCTGGTCCTGGTCCTGGTCCTGGTTCTGGTCCTTGTCTGGTTCTGGTTCTGGTTCTGGTTCTGGTTCTGGTTCTGGTCCTGGTCCTGGTCCTTGTCCTTGTCCTGGTCCTAGTTCTGATCCTGGTCCTGGTCCGGGACAGGAGCAGCTCGAGGAGGATTTTCCGTTCTGTCTCTGAGGACTCTGTGTGATTCATGTTATGGGCCGGGGCCAGATCTGAGGGCGGGACCTTCACAAAAACGGCCCAAGCCAAAAGAAGCAGCTTCTGAAAAACCTGAGACCAGGACCAGGACCAGGACCAGAACCAGAACCAGAACCAGGACCAGAACCAGAACCAGAACCAGAACCAGGACCAGGACCAGGACCTGAGACCTGAGACCTGAGACCAGGACCGAGACCAGGAACCAGACCGAGACCTGAGACCAGGACCCAGACCGAGACCCGATACCAGGACCCGACACCGGACCGAGACCTAAACCAAGACTAAACCAGGACTAAACCAGGACTAAACCAGGTCTAAACCAGGACTAAACCAGGACTAAACCAGGACGAAACCAGGTCTAAACCAGGACTAAACCAGGACTAAACCAGGTCTAAACCAGGACTAAACCAGGACTAAACCAGGACGAAACCAGGTCTAAACCAGGTCTAAACCAGGACTAAACCAGGACTAAACCAGGACTAAACCAGGTCTAAACCAGGACTAAACCAGGACTAAACCAGGTCTAAACCAGGACTAAACCAGGACTAAACCAGGACGAAACCAGGTCTAAACCAGGTCTAAACCAGGTCTAAACCAGGACTAAACCAGGTCTAAACCAGGTCTTTTTCAGTAAAAGACTGTAATGACTTTAGTTTGACCCGGTCCTGATCCGATCTCAGTCCAAGACCAATTAGAACCAATTTATAAACAGTGTGTCCTTCAGCAGGTTCAGGGCGGACTAGACCTGGACCAGGACTGGACTTACACTGGGCTCTTTGTTCACAGATAATTTTATTCCTGGCTTTAGTCGAAGGATTCAGTGGAAAATATTAGTCCAATAGAGACCGAGACCAAGACCGGCATGAACCAGCTGCTTCTAGACCTGGTTTAGTCCTGGTTTAGTCCTGGTTCAGACCTGGTTTAGACCTGGTTTAGACCTGGTTTAGACCTGGTTTAGTCCTGGTTTAGTCCTGGTTTAGACCTGGTTTAGTCCTGGTTCTAATCTCTTTTTGATTCACACTGTTTGTCATAAATCTTTTTAATTTATCATAAAAATGGTCTGGACTTGGATCTGGACTAGGTCTTGGTTTTATTTGGACCTGGACTTGTTAGGTCTAGACCCGGTAGCAGCCGGTCTTTGGGTGTGGACCACATTCTTGAGTTTTATGTGAAACAAGGGAAAGTTATCAAAATGATTTTAACAGAAAAATGACAGAGGTGTTTCCTCCGAGTTCAGCAGGGACTTGAACAGGACTACGCAGGACTGGGACTGGAACAGGACTACGCAGGACTGGGACTGGAACAGGACTACGCAGGACTGGGACTGGAACAGGACTACACAGGACAGGGACTTGAACAGGACTACACAGGACCGGGACTTGAACAGGACTACACAGGACCGGGACTGGAACAGGACTACACAGGACCGGGACCGGAACAGGACTACACAGGACCGGGACCGGATCAGGACTACACAGGACCGGGACCGGATCAGGACTACACAGGACCCGGACTGGGACCGGAACAGGACTACACAGGACCCGGACTGGGACCGGAACAGGACTACACAGGACCCGGACTGGGACCGGAACAGGACTACACAGGACCCGGACTGGGACCGGAACAGGGCTACACAGGACTGGGACTGGAACAGGACTACACAGGACCGAGACCGGAACAGGACTACACAGGACCCGGACTGGGACTGGAACAGGACTACGCAGGACTGGGACTGGAACAGGACTACGCAGGACCGGGACTGGAACAGGACTACACAGGACCCGGACCGGGACCGGAACAGGACCACACAGGACCCGGACTGGGACTGGAACGGGACTACACAGGACCGGGACCGGAACAGGACTACACAGGACCCGGACTGGGACTGGAACAGGACTACACAGGACCGGGACCGGAACAGGACTACACAGGACCGGGACCGGAACAGGACTACACAGGACTAGACCAGGTCAAGACAGAATAAAGTCTTGACCTAAAATAAAGGCCTGAGCGAAACCAGATCAAGACCAGTCCAAGTCCTGATGTAGCATCTGTGTTTCTTTATGACATCACAACGTAACAGCTGTTTCTGGTCTGAATAAACGGCTCATGTTCAGAACTGGAGCTGTTTGTTTACGTTTGAGTCAGACACAGATTCACGACGAGTTTCTGCTGCAACAGCTGTAAAATATACAGAATAATCCAGGTTTAATCCAGAATAATCCAGGTTTAATCCTGAATAATCCAGGTTTAATCCAGAATAATCCAGGTTTAATCCTGAATAATCCAGATTTAATTCAGGATAATCCAGGTTTAATCCTGAATAATCCAGGTTTAATCCTGAATAATCCAGGTTTAATCCAGAATAATCCAGGTTTAATCCAGAATAATCCAGATTTAATCCAGAATAATCCAGGTTTAATCCAGAATAATCCAGGTTTAATCCAGAATAATCCAGGTTTAATCCAGAATAATCCAGATTTAAACCTGAATAATCCAGATTTAATCCTGAATAATCCAGGTTTAATCCTGAATAATCCAGGTTTAATCCAGAATAATCCAGGTTTAATCCAGAATAATCCAGATTTAATCCAGAATAATCCAGGTTTAATCCAGAATAATCCAGGTTTAATCCAGAATAATCCAGGTTTAATCCAGAATAATCCAGATTTAAACCTGAATAATCCAGATTTAATCCTGAATAATCCAGGTTTAATCCTGAATAATCCAGGTTTAATCCAGGTTTAATCCCTGAGGGTCACATAAACCTTCACATTCTGCAGTTTCTGGAGTATTCTCAGAGAAAAATGTTAAAAACTATTAAATTCTGCATCAAAAAGTGTTTTTGTTTTTTTTACGGCTCATTCACAAAAAGTTCTTCTTTTGAACAAAACAAACTCCAACAAAAAACAAATAAAGGACAAAGAACAACAAAGAGACGTTTAGGCTGAACCTGGTTTAGACCTGGTTTAGACCTGGTTTAGACCTGGTTCAGACCTGGTTTAGACCTGGTTTAGTCCTGGTTTAGACCTGGTTTAGTCCTGGTTTAGACCTGGTTTAGACCTGGTTTAGACCTGGTTTAGACCTGGTTTAGACCTGGTTTAGACCTGGTTCAGACCTGGTTTAGTCCTGGTTTAGACCTGGTTTAGACCTGGTTTAGACCTGGTTCAGACCTGGTTTAGTCCTGGTTTAGACCTGGTTTAGACCTGGTTTAGACCTGGTTCAGACCTGGTTTAGACCTGGTTTAGACCTGGTTTAGACCTGGTTTAGACCTGGTTCAGACCTGGTTTAGACCTGGTTTAGACCTGGTTTAGACCTGGTTTAGACCTGGTTCAGACCTGGTTTAGACCTGGTTTAGACCTGGTTTAGACCTGTCTCAGATCAACAGCTGCTTCACAGAAAATACAGTAAAAACAGTGAGTGTTTGTTCAGTCAGAGTTAATGAGAATTACCACTGCCTCTAAACACAACACCTCACAGCTGATGCTTTCACTGACTCTGGGAAAAATAAACTGAGCCACATTTAAGCTCAGAGAGTAAAAACCAGTCAAAACCAACGTTAAACCACGTTGAACCAGTTTTGTGTCGGTGGAGCTCTGACTAAACTCAGTGTGAACCCGAGCCTCAGTCGAATCAGAGACGTTCAGTTTCAGGAAAAAAACAGAGTCTAAGTGATTTGTCAGAGCTCAGAGGAATGTGCTTCTGTTTTCTCCGTCGTTTCTCCGTCGTGTGAGGTTCTCTGTGTTTTTCGGGAATGATTTTAAAAACAGTGAAACCTAAACCCAGTGTGGTTCTATGACTCAGACTAAACCAGGTCCAACCGGGTCTCATCTGTCAGAGCTCCCAGGAATCTGGACCAAAACCTGTTCCAAAACCTGCTCTGAGTCAGTTCAGTGTAAAAACAGGACTGACCCGCTCTGACCGGACCCGACCGGGGATCCGACCGCTTCTGACCGGGACCCGACCAGGCTCTGACCAGGACCCGACCGGGACCCGATCAGGCTCTGACCGGGATCCGACCAGGCTCTGACCAGGACCCGACCGGGACCCGACCAGGCTCTGACCAGGACCCGACCAGGCTATGACCCGCTCTGACCGGGACCCGACCGGGACCCGACCAGGCTCTGACCAGGACCCGACCGGGACCCGACCAGGCTCTGACCAGGCTCTGACCAGGACCCACCGGGACCCGACCTGACCAGGACCCGACCGGGATCCGACCAGGCTCTGACCAGGACCCGACCGGGATCCGACCAGGCGTGGGTCTGGGTCCAGGACCAGGTCTGGGTCCAGGACAAGGTCTAGGTCCAGGACAAGGTCTACGTCCAGGACCAGGACCAGGTCTGGGGTCCAGGACCAGGTCTTGGGTCCAGGACAAGGTCTAGGTCCAGGACCAGGTCTGGGTCCAGGACCAGGTCTGGGTCCAGGACCAGGTCTGGGTCCAGGACAAGGTCTAGGTCCAGGACCAGGACAAGGTCTAGGTCCCAGGACAAGAGTCACGTCCAGGACCAGGACCAGGTCTGGGTCCAGGACCAGGTCTGGGTCCAGGACAAGGTCTAGGTCCAGGACCAGGACCAGGACCAGGTCTAGGTCCAGGTCCAGGTCCAGGTCCAGGTCCAGGTCCAGGACCAGGTCTGGGTCCAGGACCAGGTGGGTCCAGGACAAGGTCTAGGGTCCAGGACATGGTCTAGGTCCAGGACCAGGACCAGGTCTGGGTCCAGGACCAGGTCTGGGTCCAGGACAAGGTCTAGGTCCAGGACCAGGACCAGGTCTAGGTCCAGGTCCAGGACCAGGTCTGGGTCCAGGACCAGGTCTGGTTCAGAGCCGAGGATCAGAAAGGGCCACGTGGACTCGGTCTCAGAGACAGGAGTCAGAGGTCAGGCAGAGGAGACCAGAGGAACCTGATCAGGGGTCAGAGGTCAGAGGTCAGGATATATCAGGAAGAAAACTCTAAAGTCTAAAGATGTCTCTGAGAGAATGAGATCAAGAGGACGACTGCAGACAAAAGAAAAAGAAGAAGAAAAAGAAGAAACAGAAGAAGAAACAGAAGAAGAAGAAGAAGAAGAAGAAGAAGAAGAAACAGAAGAAGAAACAGAAGAAGGAGAGTGGAGCTGGAGATGTCAAACAAACTCTAATATTTCAGAGAAGATGTGATTAACAGAAGCTGAGTGAAGGAAACACACGTCCCTCCTGCAGAGAACCACAGAACTACTTCTATTACGACCACAGAAGAAGAAACAGGAGTCTCTGGGCTTTACTCAAATGCTTCAGCAAAAGTTAATACGACTAAAACAAAAGAAAAAACACTAAACAAACTGACTTTAGAGAAAAAGAAGGCATCATAAAGGCTTTGACAGCAGATTTTTGGGTTGAACACGGGTCTCCAGAACGACAACGCTTCACTGCAGCGTTTTACTCAGAACTGTCTTTTAATAAAAGAATAAAACGAGTCAGAAACAGTTTCCACAAAGAAGTGAGAAGGTATTTTTAAACAGCACTCATCGCCAAACGAAAAACAAACCTGAACTACTACTACGGAACGAGGAGGAGATTCATTCTGTGTAATGTCTCAGGACCGGAATAAAAGTCCTGTGTTTTTATAAAGAA
>JAWCTZ010001053.1:0-25457 GCA_036850595.1 Rhyacichthys aspro | reverse complement strand
TGACCTGCTTCCAGGCTCATGGAGCAAGTTCCTGACTGGCCCACCTTGTAAATACAAGTGTATTTCCTCATTTCTCCACTGTGCTTCATACATAAACATCCGTGTGCTCCTGTCCACAGTCAGAGATGATGCAGTGCAATTCTGTGTCTTTGTGACTTAGCAGTATTGAAATGAACAGGCTGTCAGCTCAGGCCTAAACCCTGTGCTGTTTTAGTAAATATGCTGCAAAAAAAGCCAGTCCCTACAACGCAATTGGAAATTAGCATCCAAGGCAAAATTGTAGAGATCTGGCCCAAAAGTTATGGGAATTGTGCATGGTAACTGCTGTCAGTGGTATCGGAGCCTTGTTTAATTGTGCTTGTTTGATCCCCTCAAATACTATCATGTGTGTTCTCTCTTATGCTCTATCACAGCATTAAAATGTTTTGGTATTTGGAAGTACTCTAGTCTCTAATTCCTTAAATAATCCCTATATAATGATAAGAATTTGAACTGTATAATCTTACACAATGTAAAAGGTGTGTGAATGATTATATTCAATAGAGACAATGTTGGTCTCAAGTGAAACAAAAGGTGAATCTGGTCGGAAAACATCACGAATCTGATTCAACATTCATGTTACATTAACAAATCGAATATATATAAATATATATATTCACAAAGAAAATAGAGTCACTCTTAAAAGTACTACTATTAAATACTGTTTGTTATGGACGTACAGACACACCTCTTCAGATAACAAAGTAAAAAAACAAAAAGCTTACTTCCTCAATAGAGATTGTAAACACAAAAAGGTCACGACGGAAATGAGTCAGTGTTTGTAATGTGTGAGGAATTTTATTTACTGCTGCACAGCTGAGGAATGACTCAAAGCTGAAGTCAAAGTTTCATGAGTGGTTTTCTCATGCTGTAGTGACAGTTTCCTTAAACGATCTTGATATAGGTTAAAGCAATTCTACATAAGTTGGAAACCCCAAAATATGAAGCATGAAAATCATATTTGGTGCAAAGCCTGAAAAGTACCTAGGGTTCCTTTCAATGCTCATTTCACTTAAAAGTTACTCATGTGGCCATCTGATATGTTGAAGATGCACATAAACACCTGCTCATATTGGAAAATAAACTCAGGAACTCTTTAGAAATCCAAATGATTACTTTTACTATGTATTTAAGCTCAAGCCGCTAGGGCCTTTAGCTTTCTTGGCGTTTGCATTTACAGTATCTTGACTGGTTACATAATAAGTGAAAATGACAAATGACACTCTCTTTGATGATGACTTTGACTTTGTGTGGTTTGGCAAGGCATTCAAATGTTGAATTGATGATTGGAACGTCATGAGGCTTAAAACCTTGCCCAATAGTAACGATAACTGGTGTCGCAATAAACACCAAGACAATAAGATGACGTCGGGGAAAACCAATTACGATGCAGCAGACTTTAAAAACAAGGCGCAGGTAATTGAACCTTGAAAGAAAGCCTGCAAAATGAATAGTAAACCACTCCCAATGAGCACAGTAGTAAGACTCGGCGCTAATTACAGTTCGGTGTTGAAGGAGATTATGAATGTTTTTGTTACACAGACTAGTTAATGCATCTGTGTGTCCTGTTTTTAATAAGTGGCAGTAACAGAGGCATACATGGGGCAGTTTGACAATAAATAAAATCAATTACAGCACAAAAACAGGAATAGACTGTGTTTAGTATGCCACATTTACGTTTCTATATGCACGTATAAAGAGCCTGTGTAGGGTGTACATAACAGGTTGCACTTGGCACTGTTTGGCTTTTTTTGTTCAAGCTGCTTGGATCTATAACCTCTTTGATGTCTGACGTTTCACCCCCCTTCCCTTTTCTATACTTATGTCTTTTTTTGTTTTTTTGCAGACCTAGCCAGAGCTGGAATGGACACTTTTCAGTAGAATTTCTTTCACAAATCACTCAGGATTTGTGTCAAAATGTGCTCAGACACTATTTTGCGCGTTGATACGGCAACACCACTTGGTCAAACAATATTTGATACCATATTTTAATGTTGTGGTAAATAAATATAACTGACTTGAGTTTTGCTTGATGATTACACACACGCGTTTTTTTTACATTTACATTTACTTCAGGATAATTTAGCTGAAACGGAGATGCATTAGAATTGTTTGATTTTAATTATTGGCTGCTAGCAGCGATGATATAAAGAGAAACTTGTTAAACAATATGTAGCTCATGTTGTTAGGCAAACAGACTAGCATGATTAATGCAAATTGGGAAACTCATTCGAATCAGGAAGTGACATCCACCATTGATTCAGTGTTTACAAGCTGAACAGACTAACCAATGGGAGGGAGGCAGACGAGCAGAACCCAATCTATGCAGACGTGATTTGTCCAAACCTTCTGGTATAAACTAAACATTGTCATCTATTAAAATACTTGATAATGAACCTTTTGTAATGTCTTATTGTCTTGTTTATTCACATATCACCACTGTTACAGTATGCTTTTATGAAAAAAAAAAAATTCAAAGAATAAAAGAGGCTGGGTTAGACACAACTTGACCTTTCAACTGTACATTTATTTCGAAAAGGCTGCATATACATTTGCAAATTCTACTGTACAGAAAACATCCAAAATGTCCATAGTTATAGATACAATATACCACAAAGCTGCCCTGGCGTTACCAAACATAGATGTTCAGCACTAGAAAAGCTCTGCAGCCTATTCAATATTATCATCTTAAATACTTTGTCAACTAATACCTTTAAATGTATGTCAGTATGATTCATTGTTTTTTTCTTTATTATTTTGTCCATACCCATCTGTACATTACAACATTCAGCATTTACAGTAGTTAAACAAGGCACAAGAATCGTGATATGAAGCTGAAGGCCATGCGTGAAGCAGTAGAGAGCATGGGGCCCACCAACTTCGGTGACGAGAAAATGAACAGACAGTAAAGTGAATGGGTTGTGATCGATACTAGACTGGACCAGCCGGAGGGACGCTCTGCTGTGATTGGTTTCAAACTGTTGGGCTGCCATGACACCTACAGTGTACTCAGTTGTGGATGTTTTTTGGTAAATCGGCTTTTGCTGTGGTGTCACACAACTTTCAAAAGATTTTCAAGGATTTTAAATAAAGACTGGCCAAAACCACCATATAATTCTTGTGATTATATCCAATTTCGACCTTTGTAATTTAATTAAAAAGAAATCCACCCAACTTTGTCCTCTTTATAAAATACTAAGCTCGCCATGTGGACGGACATGGCAGATTGCAAGAAATTCAAGCCACTAATTGTCTAATTTTCTGCCCCTTATTCCTCTTCTTGTTCTACAATAGGATTGTCACTTTAGCTTGTCACTCCTTATTTGACTAAAGCTAAGATACTTTTCCATGTGTACCCATTGGAAAAAAATGACTTGTCATTTTAGTTGCTTGTTATGCTTTTGATGTGAATAGTCTTTTTATCTTCTTGGTGTCAATGCATCCAGGTCTTAGTTAAACTGGCCTACACCAGTGTAGTTTTGAGGGAAAAAATAACCACTAGAATCAACAACAGACATCAGAGCCAGTTCTGTATATAGCTTATACAGTATATTGACATTTGACCATTAGCATAACTATTCTGGCTCACCGACTGCATTACAGCAGTGTTTCAGCTAGTGTTCAGATCGGATTTTATTGTGACGTGAAATAAACATACCATCCATCAAAATCACCCAACACTATCTAAAATTACAGCCAATCACTGCAGCATAAAGCGTCTTCCTTCCTGAACCAATCTTGTATCAACCAAAGCAGCCAACTGGGTCTGAGCTCACCTTCAAAGAATATAACCTCTCCACTTCCATGAGAAGACATGGTAGAAACTCATCCAATATGAGGGTGAACATTGAGAGAAATGCAAAATAAGCCACAGCTAAGCGTCACAAAAGCACACTTTTTCATTTCAAACGCTCTTTGCTTTGCAGATAACATAAAAAAAACCTCAATTATTCACAGTCAAAAAATTACCATTTGCATCCTTCACTTACAGCAGAAATCCCTTAAAAATGAATACAATGTCATAAGAAACAGCACAAAAGAGTGAGAGAAGCCATCACATTGCTGAAAGACTGTAGTGTTTAATTCAGTAACTTCACATTTTGATGATGAAACAAAATAGGGATGCATTTTTGTTGGCCAGTTCACAGCAGCAGTTTAATCCCTTTCCTGAAAACCCGACCTCAAAACTCCCCATAACATCTAGGAACTGCAGTAATTAAAATTCATCTTGGATCAATTTATATAGATACAATTCTTAGATCAGTTGCTGATGTGTGTACACAGTGTAGTGGGACTGGAGCTGGTCTAGGTCTCAGCCCTGCTCCAAAGCTCCCTGAACAAAGCTGAATGAGCACAGCGGAAGAAACAAATGAAAAACAGGAAGGACACATTTTTAGACTAACAAGCCATAACCTGTGTCCAAAACCACTCCCTATAGTCACTGTGTAATGCACTTTGATGTAGAGATTACGCCATTTTGTTTTGGTGTCCGAATTTCTAGTGCGTTTAAAAGTAGGGCAGTCATAATGTCTTTTAAAGTGTTTGATTAAAATGTAGAGCTACAGGTTTGACTAGTTTTATGACCATACGTAATCATTTGAACCAGACTTAAAATAATAAATGTGAGACAAACTAAGTGACATTGATTCATTTGTAATTATTTTCACTATACTCTTGCTGATCTTTTTACAGAGGCCCACTTTGAGCAGAGTTTAGGACCCTAGAGCCATGTAAACAACAGCAACAGAAATAAACTGTTGAGTAGTATCCAAAACAGTTTACTGTCTGAGTCCACAATATATTCCCCTACATAGTGCAGCCCTATGTAGTGGTTAGGGAAGTATGGAGTGGTTGCTAACACAGATTATTCTACTACGTGTTTATTATGACAAAAATATGCTATATAATAGGAAATAGCTTAATTAACTGTAGCTTAGGCCTAGCAGACTCAATAGTTGCATTTCCTTCGACTGACAAGTGCGATTGACTAAGTTGTGCATGTAAACAGTAAAGGAGGAGATGAAATACAATGGGTTCCCCTAATGCACACGTCAAACTCAAGGCCCGGGGGCCAAATGCGGCCCTTTGCAGTGTTTTATGTGGCCCTTCAACACATTTGGAAAGTGACATTTTTGGCACTAGGTTTTAATGGATTTTATTTTTGCTACAAAGATAAATAAAACCTGTGAAACTAATACCTGTTCAAATTCAACTAAAACCTGTTCATATTCAACTAAAAACTGTTCAAATTCAACTAAAGCCTGTTCAAATCCAATTAAAACCAATTCAAATCCATGAAATCTGACTTAAACATGTTCAAGTCCAACAACAACCTGCAAACTACAAACAGTTTCTATAAAAGGAGGAAATTAATGTTAAAAGACTTAAATGAAGATGAAATCTCGCATCCAAATTTTTATAAAAGTTCCAAATGTCATCATCTTCGGCCCCAGAAAGGATTCTTATTAACTATTGTGGCCCCTCACCACTTTGAGTTTGACACCACTGCCCTAATGCTTGAACTCCGGTGATACACTGGTGGCCATTAGCTTTAGGAATTAGCATCATCAAAGTTTGTAATCATCATGCTTTCCAAAATCAGGGCCTATTCCACATTTGGGAACTTCCGAATTCCTTGCATCCAAAATTCACAATGAATGAGCTTTGAAGGATTGACACAAAGCTCTACTTTTCATTTTACTGCCAAAACTGGCTTTACCAAGATCTGGCTCTAATCCCTCTGCACTGAAGCTCTTTTGGCACCCACTTCAGAACCTGTGTCACACGCATTGTGTGTCAAAGCTCACTAACCACAGTCCACCTGAACTTTCATGATATACATGCAGTGTTCTGGTCCTAACTGGTCTGGAAGCAGATGTGCTTCTTCAAACTTTCTTGCAGTCTAATTACCTAATGAAACCACAGAAAAAGACTGTACCAGTATACACTTCTACTTTTGTGTCACAGTTAAGCACGTCCTTCCTGTGTTTGTTTACTTAGAGCTGAACTGTGAGATACCACAAGCTGTGAATGAATGATGCGGTGTGCAGATGAGTCAAACTGAAACATGCGCGCTGGTGCTTGCAAACCACTTCATCTTTTATGAATCAGATCAATCTACCATGAATGAGTTTATGTTCGAGTCTGTTATTTCACTTTCGGTTTGCTATTGTTTTGCGCTGCTTTCATCAGCAGTAAATAAATGATTCATTTTAAGTCATTTTGAGATGAGAAAAAATTTACATGTGTCACTGTATGTATGTTGGAGTGCATGTCAGTTGAATACAGCGATGGCTATTTGTCGATGGGTTCTCGGGGACCGCAGGGAAGTCCACACCCGGGTCATCCTCTGGTCTTTGGTCGTACTTCAGAGTTAAACCCAACTTCAGAGTAAGACCAGCTCAGAACTAGAGCCAGTTCAGAATTTAGAGCGTAAAGCTACCTTCCTGTGTTTGTTTACTTAGAGCTGAACTGTGAGATACCACAAGCTGTGAATGAATGATGCGGTATGCAGATGAGTCAATCGGAAACACGTGCGCTGGTGCTTGCAAACCACTTCGTCTTTAATGAATTGGATCGAATCTCCTATGAATGAGTTTCTGTTTGAGTCTGTTAATTCACTTACGGTTTGCTATTGTTTTGAGCTGCAATGCTTTCTCATAAAATTGCAACTCCAAAATGAAAAAATCTGATTTTTGAACTTTCAAATTCACTCTGATTCTGCTCCACACTCATTTTTTAACCTTAAATGGCCCCATGAAGATCAATAGTTGCTTTTATCACAAATTTAGTCTATGTTCACACGTTGCATGAGTATTTTCAAGACTTTTTTTTTTTTGTCTTTACAAAATATCTCAACTAGGAACTCTGTGTATGTAATATGGTCCAGTTTGGTTCATATTGGAGGCTCCATATTATGTGTTGGGTGTCGGATGACTTGATGAAGACCTTGTGACTATGTGTAATCAAAGTCAACATAATTGACAGTAAAGTTTAAAATCACACTTTGACACTTTTTTTTTTGCTTTCATTGGCAACACTACTTGGCTCTTTTTCTCAGATGATTGGTTTTAAACATTCTTGGCTTTAAAAGATCACAATCACAACATTTAAGCAATCAGCCACTTCCATTTCAAGATAAATTTAACCATTTCAAGACTCAATAAATGGCATGACAGTTGTATCCCCATATTTGCATATAGGCGCTTTTATGTTCCGTTGTGAAATATGCTAAATTAAATATGGAAAGGCAAATTGTTTTGAGCAATTTTATAAGGTCATTCATTTTTGCAACATATAAGTTACCTTTATGGTCCAGTTTGAAAAATGCGGACTTGGTTAAGGTTAGAGAAAGACAGTAAAGGAAAAGAACAATGATATATGACACATGGCTTTAGACTTGGGACTTAGACCTGGGTTCATGTAAAATAAACGTTTGTTTGCTGACTTTTTTTAACCAAAACACACTGTAAGCTTGTATGTTCTGAATAAAATCACACTGCTTTGCGTAAAAACAAATTTCACCACACATGGGTTCATGTATAATAAATAAAAACATGACAGGCTTTTGTATTCTGAATAAAAAAACACAATGACAGGCATAACCAAAACTGCTAACTTAACCAAAACACGTGTCTCCCACATAAAAGTTCTAATCAATTATGTTGTCAGTCATAGTTGCAGAAAAAGATACACACAATGAAATGACTTGGTGTAGGTAAAATAAAAACCTGGTTATGGTTAAGGAAAGATGATAAATGACTGAACTGAACTTGAGTCTTCCAAAGTAAAGTTTGTGATTCAAGTATAATAAATAGATTACCATATTTTCGGACTATAGAGCGCACCTAAATATAAGCCGCACCCACTAAAATTTAAAAGAAATATATATTTTGTCACATATAAGTCGCACCGGACTATAAGCCGCCGATATCCAGGCTGACAAATAAGATATTTACATAGAAAGATTTTGTACCATAAGTGTTTATTCATATACCTGAACTGATTGTTTCCGAACAGTGCCTGTAACACGGCAGTAAAAGTGCTGATCAAACAAAACAGAAAAGTCATTGATGGTTTTATTCATCTTCCTCCTGTGCACTAAAACCAAGTTGCTTTATTTTTCTTCCTCCTGCGTACTGAAACCACTGAACACCAAACCACTGTCACTTTTTCTTCCTGCGCACTGTTAACACTATTAAAGTCGCTTCATTCTCCCGTGCACTGAAACCACAAGTCACTATTCATCTTCCTCCTGAGCATTGAAACTACTGAACACCAAACCACTGTCACTTCATTTGTTTTCCATTATGAGGGGGTGAGGGTGTAAAAATATTACCGTATTTTGCTGTTGTGCGTCTTGGGTTGCATGTGCTAAGAATAAAAACTGGCGCTTTCTTGTTTGCACTGTCTACCGCTGCCTCGTTTGTCTCGTTGTTGCACTTCCTGCTAGAGCGCCCCCCTGAGGGCTGAAGAAAAATTCATAGAAAAGCCGCATCTCTGTATAAGCCGCATGGTTCAAAGCGTGGGAAAAAAGTAGCGGCTTATAGTCCGGAAAATACGGTACCTTTTTTTTTTTTTTTTTTTTTTTTACCAAAACACATGATAGGCTTGTATATTTAGAATGAAATCATACCTCTTTGCATAACTGTGACCTTAACCACATCTGCTTTTACAGGTTGTCTCAGGACATGAACTTAGACTCCCACACAAAAAGTTCCTTGATTTATATATGATAAATAGCTCACTTTCTTTCAACCAAAATGCATGACAGGCTTTGTATATTGTATATTTTGAATAAAACCACACAGCTGCACGTAAATAAAAATGCTAACTTTACGGTTATGTTTAGGCAATATCCAGACCTGGTTAGGGTGAAGGAAAGACAGCAGACCTTTGTGCAATATAGTAAAACTTTAAGATATGACAAATAAATGACTTTTTAACACACAATAGGCTTGTAAAACCTGAATAAGTCCACACTGCTTCTGCAAAAAACTTAACCATACGTCTCGAGACATGATCTTGGGTCTTCCACAACCGAAGTCATGGGTTCATATATAATAAAGCTGACCTTATTTTTTTTTATCCAAAAGCATGACAAGCTTGTATATTTTGGAAAATAACATCACTTTGCATAACAAGTAATTCTAAAATAACCACATCTGGACTTTTTCCTGGGACATGAACATGGGTCCCCCACATGAAGTGTGAGTTTTTACACAAAAGGCATGACAGGCTTTTATATTTTGAACAAAACCACACTGCTTTGCATGAGCAAAAATTCAAACACATCATGAATTTAAGATGGGATTTCATGACATGAACTCGCGTCTCCCTCAGAAATGTCATGGGTTCCATGTGTCCCATCCACCACCCCAACCTGCCTCTTGTCTATCAGAAACTCCAAAGGGAAAACGTGACATGTCATGTATTCTATAGTGTACACATCATACATGATTTTGTGCTGGAAATTAAATTGTAGTATATGTCCCGTCAAACACGATGAAAATAGTAAAACAAATCATTGGAGACTGGTTGCTTGCTCAGGTGGATTCTAGAAGAGTACGGGGGCCACTGTGGCTCACCTCCACCTGTGATCGATCGGTGCGTCGACTCGTGTGACCACTCACCGACCAGCGCTCTGCCCCATCCTTCACAGAGGCCTCCACAGACTATCCTCAGTCCTGGACTTTTAGTTTTAGTTTAGTTTAAGTCTCAGCCGGTGTACTCGGGAGCTGGGTCATCCATCTCATGAGTGGTCAGTTTGCCCGTTCGACACAGACTGCCCGCCTCTATGTGGTTGAACTCAGACTCCTCATCCTGATCTTTAGGGATGGCCTTTGAGTGGATTTTGCCTATTTCCTCTAAGGCATTGGCCAAAGTGTCCAAGTCAGCGCTGTCCTGGTGTCGGGCCTCCCATAGACTCAGGATGACTGCTGAAGGACTGCGCTGCTTCGCGAAGTAACCAAGATTTCTGTAAAAGACAAACAAATATGTGAGAAAAGTAATAAATCAATCATTTTCAGTCTTATCTTGGGTTTTGTTCTTGGACAAGGATGTTTTTTGAATAAGACCATCCAAGTCCATGACCCTATATATATGAAGCTTAATTAAAGGGTTGGCAAGCAAATTTCTGCTGTAACCCTGGACTTTTAGTCACACAAAGTTGATTCACTTTCTATCTACAGACATCTCCATCAGTTTAAGTTCCAGAAAGAGAACAGAAACACAGGCCACTGACTGATGAGAAACAAGCCAGTGTGGGGGAAGGGGAAAACAGGCACTAATGATTGTGGTCAAGGGAGAGACTGACTTTTAGCCTTACAGCAAGCATAATACTTTCAAGTGGCTTCATGTATGGAGTGCAATAGTAGGTCATTTGTAACAGAAAGGTAGTTATGTACTGTATATATGATGTTGATATCCAGGACTTTTAATTTTAATGTCACATTTTAATAGTTTTGTTTATTTGGTATGTATATGCAGTACAATCAGTTCACAATGCTGTTCATTTTGCAGATGACTTAAGTATTGTTTTGTATTAACATATCTCTGGCCTGACTGGTTGTTTGGACTCCCAAACCCAGGGTTTGTCCGAACGAGTTGGTAACCTGCTGTTATACCACTAATCCTGACTGCAATTGTTAGGGTCTGTCTAACGAGACAGAAGAGACATATCCAAGTTTAAATACTTTGTAGTACAAGGCCAAACCAGACTTTGGGGCTGGCTCACTCTCAACTGAGGACAATCTCCACCGACCAATCAGTGACAACAAACAAACCAACATAGAAGAGGGGAAAAATCAGACGAAAAGTGTTTGTGTAAGTGGAGCAACTGATATGTAATATAGCCATTATAAAAGACTGGATTTATAAATGTTTATCCAATGTGACTTCATTTGTAGGTTTATACATGTTCATTTTGCTGCTGGTCATATGTGACAGAGGAGATAAGCTTGTCTGCATGACAATGACATGAACCAGTTATTGGCCTCTGTGACATTGTTACTCTGTTGTACTTTTCCTTTATGCATGTTAGTCTTAATGATAAGAGTACTCTGGGTGGTCAGGGTGATTGTTGTCTTAATGCATGTTTCACAAGAACCCCAGGGTTAACTGAACAAGCTGGCAAGCTGCTTTGTGAAAACCCCGATCTAGACCATGATTATTAGGTCTGACCAGGTGGACAATATACTAGGGATAGGTTAAACTGGTTTTATTGTACAGGGTCCACTACTAATCTGTCTGCCAGCATCACGGTAATTACAATATAAAACTTATACTGCAATGACAGACATTGTAGGATATTAGAGTTTATATGTAGTTCATAGGTAGGTTTTTGGAGACTTCTCTCAGTCTAAGTACAACAAAGCCTTGTGTGTTGCTCTGTCATCACCCTGCCTGTAAGTACAGTGCATTTATGAGTCCAGCAGGGGGCAGTGTAGCATCATCGCTGCTTTGACCTCAACATAACTCACTGAAACTCCAACAAGCCGCACTAAACACTGCAGCCATCGGTCACATGATTCTCAGTTCAAAGCCGTCTAACGTGGAGACGAACTCTTATGAGGATGATATAGAATTCAAAAAGAAATACTCAGAACTTGAGGTTATAACAGACAGGACCTCGATGGAGGCAATGTCACAAATGCATACAATCATCTTTCACATGAAATGGTTATACATATGTCCCTGTTTTTTAACACAAAGTTGAGATTGAAGAGTGATGTGATGTGTACTGCTGTGGATTTAAAGACTGTTTTGTGGTTTACACCTTTTTGAGCGAAAACAGTGAAAGTCTGCTTTTTTTTTCTGTGAAGGGAATTCTCAGCACGTGAAAAAGCAACATCTAGGAAACCTCTAGATTTAATGGTAAGGAGCATCTTGCTGCGTTGCTGTGTAAAATGTGAAAACAGCATCTACGCTGTAATTGGCTGCTGACAACCCACAGTGAATAGAACAACAAGGGCAGAATAAAGTATTTTTGTTTATCAGAATTCCATGCTATAGTAAGATAATATTCATCTTAGATGTGTACATTCATACTGGGGCACTACTGCATGTATATCTGCAGTGTGCAAATGTTTTTTTCTAATATGCATGGGACAATATTTGCTTCAATACTCAAAGAAACCTGAGTATACTTAAGAGTTCAAAAAGTTCATGCCTGCTTCCTGTAACTGTCACATTCTGTAATAAAGTCCATTTTATGATACACTTTAGCAGCAGTATAGTCGTGGGCTTAATTCTGTTTGAGTTTTCACATTGAATAACTTTACTAAATGTGTGGGCAGTGCTCTGTACTAAAAGGCTTCAGGAACTGTTTGCAGCAGCACAATGCTTTTGTTGAAAGAAAACTCTGATGCAAAGTAGCTCATAAACTTGGACAATCTGATCTGACCTTTCAGGGGAAAGAGACAGTATTAACGTGCACAGCTGAGGTAACGTGAAAGCGTACGTATTAATGGACATCTTCTACAGCTGTTGATACATAACAAGACTCACAGAAGCAACGCCTAGACGCTGTTGACACTCTTTTCTGTACACCAGTGATGATCCACTTGACAACACTCAAACGAACTGTTAATAAGGGCACAGCTAATAATAAAACGCAGCAATACATGAATAAAAAGAAATTTAAAGGCTGCTTGATGACATGACATGGCCAATGACTTGTGACTAACGGTATTTTTTATTTTTTTTATTTTCATACTGTGTTGCACAATACTATATTAAAACAAACTCTGTCCACATTAGTGTTTCCAGACAACAGCAGTACTAATTCCATGCCAGTGGTCAATTTTATGCCAAGTGGAATAATTACGTTGTCAGGGATACTGTATTTTTTTCCTTCAACAAGCAATCAGAGAAAACAAATAGGGAGTAAAACACCAGAGTGAGAGTTTTCAGACTAAAGAGCTTGGTAAACATAGTCATCTTGCTAACGTCTAAACTAATCATAGTTTTCATAATAATCTTTTTTTTTTTTTTTTTTTTTTTGATAGTTTTCATTTTTTACATGAGAAGGAGACACACTGGACTGAGAAAACACAGATGATCCCAACCCTAACTGTTTGAAATTTGTAAAACATATTGATTCATTGATGAGTAATTCAAGAAAACTTTTCCCAGATCCATTTTCAAGCCCTATATCGTCTTCACTCAAACACTTGAAGGCAGAGTCATACCACTCCTGTCCTGTTCTCCCTCCACTGGCTCCTAGTTTGGTTTAGATTTGATTTTAAACTTTGCATGTTTGTTTTTAAAGCTATTAATGACCTTGCACCTTCTTGTTTATGTGACATTTTGATATACCCACTACAGCTCTGCAGTCTGCAAACCAACATCTGCCGGAGGTCCTTAGGTCAAAGTTCAAACAGTGGGGTGATCAGTCCTTTGCTGTAGCTGTTCCAAAGCTCCTCTTTAAAGCTAAACTAAAGACTGCTACTACTGAAGAGCACTTTCTTATATTTATACTGCTATTATCTTAATGTTTACTTGTTTTATACTTTGTTTTCTATTTGTCTTTGCACTGATGGAGAGCAGCTTTGTTCAGCTCTGGCTGTTGTAAGGTGCTATATAAAGAACGTTTGACGGATTGATTGATCCTGTTACATTGTGCAGCCTGGGACCAGTGATGAATAGCTCGTTGTCGAATGCCAAAGTTGCACAGGACAAGGGGCTCCATTCTGCACTCCTTAAATACTACAAGCTCTATTTTGCACTGATCACTAGAACTCTACGCCATACTGCATGCTGTAAACACATAAAGTAACATGTGATCACAGCTTACCTGCTTAAGTATTTATTTAGTCTGCAGCAAGATATACTGTATTGATACTATGTTGATCCAAGGTAACATCTAAGCTTTTTTGGGTTGTTTTTGTGGTTCTAAAACACCACTATGTATGTATTATATATTTGGACACTATGTAAAAAACGAGCAAAAGTTATAATAATGTGTTGATCTAGTAAGATTAGTCTGGTGCCTGTTCAATTGCCAAACTATTTCTGCTGGTTAAAGTCCTGTTGGGGAATAACCGTTTTAACCAGACTTTAAATGATGTTGTCTTTCTCTTATTCATTGTATGTTTTTAGGCCCGAGCCAGGCATTCGCCGGGAGGGCCTATTGTTTTCGCTGTGATTATTATTATTAGGCCCGAGCCGGCGATGGCCGGGAGGGCCTATTGTTTTCGTTAGGATTATTATTATTATTATTATTAGGCCCGAGCCGGCGATGGCCGGGAGGGCCTATTGTTTTCGTTAGGATTATTATTATTATTATTATTATTATTATTATTATTATTTTTCGTCTTCCACTTCGACCGCTAATTTGACCCCCTGAACATGCTCAAAAACTCACCAGACTTTGCCCAAAATTCAGGATCGGCGAAAAATAATTTATTTTAGGGGTCCCATACAAATCCATAAAACAGGGGCTCGACAGCGCACCCTGGAAAAGTGGAAATACATTACGCCAATGGGAAGTGAAAGTACTTTTTTTTTGCCGTAAAGCCACCAACTTTGGTACACACATTCCTTACCCCGAGGCAAACAAAAATATTATTATGGCTTTGCCCGCTGACAAACAGGAAGTCCGCCATTTTGGGTGGAACATGCGGCCCAAAATCACACCCCTCATTCAAAACACTACTTGTCCTAGGGTTTTCATCCAAAAGGCTCCAAATTTGGTCAGAATCATCTAGACACCAGTGCCGACAAAAATTATCAAGTGGTTTTTGATATCTTAATGGGTGTGGTCGTAACGAGCCCCTAACGAGGAGGCCATTTTTGTAAAAATAAAATCTCCTGTAACTTTCACAAACATTGTTGGATCTGGTTGGACCCAATGAAGCGTTTGTGCACATTAATGATCTGAACACAATGATATGCAAATTAGAGGGCTAGCTTCAAAACTGGCTCTCCAGTGCCCCCTATAAATTTATAATGGGGGCCAACAATTTAGTTTGGTCTAGAGACATGAAATTTGGTACACACATCCCTTATGTCATGCCGAACAAAAAAGCCAATCACAATGACCCCCTATCTACAACCGTGTTGCCATGGGAACGCTCAAAACATGTAATTTAAATGAATGGGAGGATAAATTCGATGCTAAATTGAGGTCTTAAATGTAAATGAAACCGCACCAAACTTCACCCAAAATTCAAGACCTTTGAGCAATAATATTTTTTGCCACTGCCATACAAATCCATAAAAAAGGGGCTCGACAGTGCACCCTGGAAAAATGGAAATACATTACGCCAATGGGAAGTGAAAGTACTTTTTTTTGGCGTAGAGTCACCAACTTTGGTACACACATTCCTTACACCGAGTCAAACAAAAAATATTATTATGGCGTTGCTCCATGACAAACAGGAAGTCCGCCATTTTGGGTGGAACATGCGACGCCCAAAATCACACCCCTCATTCAAAACACTACTTGTCCTAGGGTTTTCACCCAAAACGCTCTATATTTGGTCAGAATCATCTAGACACATGTGCAAACAAAAATTATCAATTTATTTTTTGATATCTTAATGGGTGTGGCCGTAACGAGCCCCTAACGAGGAGGCCATTTTTGGAAAAAGAAAATCTCTTTTAACTTTCACATACACTTTCAGAATTGGTCTGACCCAATGAAGCGTTTGTGCACATTAATGACCTGAACACAATGATATGCAAATGATAGGGCTATCTTGAAAACTGGCTCTCCAGCGCCCTCTATAAATTTATAATGGGGCCAAAAATTTAGTTTGGTCTAGAGACATGAAATTTGGTACACACATCCCTGATGTCATGCTGAACAAAAAAGCCAATGACAATGATCCCCTATCTACAACCATGTTGCCATGGAAATGCTCCAAATATGCAATGTAAATGAATGGGAGGATAAATTCAACGCTAAATTGAGCGCCTAAACGTAACTTAAACCGCACCAATCTTTACCCAAAATTCAAGACCATTGAGTAATAATATTTTTTGCCACTGCCATACAAATCCATAAAAAAGGGGCTCGACAGCGCACCCTGGAAAAGTGGAAATACATTAAGTCAATGGGAAGTGAAAGTACATTTTTTTGCCGTAAAGTCACCAACTTTGGTACACACATTCCTTACCCCAGGGCAAACAAAAATATTATTATGGCTTTGCTCCATGACAAACAGGAAGTCCGCCATTTTGGGTGGAACATGCGACACCCAAAATCGCACCCCTCATTCAAAAATACTACTTGTCCTAGGGTTTTCATCCAAAAGACTCCAAATTTGGTCAGAATCATCTAGACACATGAGCCGACAAGAATTATCAATTTATATTTTGATATCTTAATGGGTGTGGCCACAGCGAGCTCGTAACGAGGAGGCCATTTTGGGATCAACAAAATGAAGTCCTGTCGAGGACATTTACTCTCGCGGTTGCAAGGGGAGGCGACGTGCACTCTTCCCGAGGAAACGTGCCCCCCGCGGCCGCAAGGGATGCGAGGGCCTTTGACGCCGCTTGCGGCTTTAATTATTATTATTATTATTTTTCGTCTTCCACTTCGACCGCTAATTTGACCCCCTGAACATGCTCAAAAACTCACCAGACTTTGCCCAAAATTCAGGATCGGCGAAAAATAATTTATTTTAGGGGTCCCATACAAATCCATAAAACAGGGGCTCGACAGCGCACCCTGGAAAAGTGGAAATACATTACGCCAATGGGAAGTGAAAGTACTTTTTTTTTGCCGTAAAGCCACCAACTTTGGTACACACATTCCTTACCCCGAGGCAAACAAAAAATATTATCATGGCTTTGCCCGCTGACAAACAGGAAGTCCGCCATTTTGGGTGGAACATGCGACGCCCAAAATCACACCCCTCATTCAAAACACTACTTGTCCTAGGGTTTTCATCCAAAAGACTCCAAATTTGGTCAGAATCATCTAGACACATGACCCAACAAGAATTATCAATTTATATTTTGATATCTTAATGGGTGTGGCCACAGCGAGCTCGTAACGAGGAGGCCATTTTGGGATCAACAAAATGAAGTCCTGTCGAGGACATTTACTCTCGCGGTTGCAAGGGGAGGCGACGTGCACTCTTCCCGAGGAAACGTGCCCCCCGCGGCCGCAAGGGATGCGAGGGCCTTTGACGCCGCTTGCGGCTTTATTATTATTTTTTTTTGTCTGACACTTTCAGCCCTAATTTGACCCCCTGAACATGCTCAAAAACTCACCAAACTTTGCCCAAAATTCAGGATCGGCGAAAAATAATTTATTTTGGGGGTCACATAAAAATCCATAAAAAGGTGGCTCGACAGCGCACCCTGGAAAATTGAAATACATTAGGCCAATGGGAAGTGAAAGTACTTTTTTTTTGCCGTAAAGCCACCAACTTTGGTACACACATTCCTTACCGCGAGGCAAACAAAAAATATTATTATGGCTTTGCCCGCTGACAAACAGGAAGTCCGCCATTTCGGGTGAAATATGCGACGCCCAAAATCGCACCCCTCATTCAAAACACTACTTGTCCTAGGGTTTTCATCCAAAAGGCTCCAAATTTGGTCAGAATCACCTAGACACCTGAGCCGACAAAAATTATCAATTGGTTTTTTGATATCTTAATGGGTGTGGTCGTACCAAGCCCCTAACGAGGAGGCCATTTTTGTAAAAATCAAATCTCCTGTAACTTTCACAAACATTGTTGGATCTTTTTGGACCCAATGAAGCGTTTGTGCACATTCATGACCTGAACACAATGATATGCAAATTATAGGGCTAGCTTCAAAACTGGCTCTCCAGCGCCCCCTCTAAATTTATAATGGGGGCCAAAAATTTAGTTTGGTCTAGAGACATGAAATTTGGTACACACATCCCTTATCTCATGCTGAACAAAAAAGCCAATCACAATGATCCCCTATCTACAACCATGTTGCCATGGGAATGCTCGAAACATGTAATTTAAATGAATGGGAGGATAAATTCAACGCTAAATTGAGCGCCTAAACGTAACTTAAACCGCACCAAACTTCACCCAAAATTCAAGACCTTTGAGCAATAATATTTGTTGCCACTGCCATACAAATCCATAAAAAGGTGGCTCAACAGCACAGCCTGGAAAATGGAAATACATTAGGCCAATGGGAAGTGAAAGTACATTTTTTTTGCCGTAGAGTCACCAACTTTGGTACACACATTCCTTACCCCGAGGCAAACAAAAAATATTATTATGGCTTTGCCACTTGAAAAACAGGAAGCCCGCCATTTTGGGTGGAACATGCGACGCCCAAAATCGCACCCCTCATTCAAAACACTACTTGTCCTAGGGTTTTCATCCAAAAGGCTCCAAATTTGGTCAGAATCATCTAGACACCTGAGCCGACAAAAATTATCAAGTGGTTTTTTGATATCTTAATGGGTGTGGTCGTGACAAGCCCCTAATGAGGAGGCCATTTTTGGAAAAAGAAAATCTCCTCTAACTTTTACAAACATTGTTGGATCTGGTTGGACCCAATGAAGCGTTTGTGCACATTAATGCCCTGAACACAGTGATATGCAAATGATAAGGCTATCTTTAAAACTGGCTCTCCAGTGCCCCCTATAAATTTATAATGGGGGCCAAAAATGTAGTTTGGTCTAAAGACATGAAATTTGGTACACACATCCCTGATGTCATGCTGAACAAAAAACCCAATCACAATGACCTCCTACCTAAAACCGTGTTGCCATGGGAACGCTGGAGACATGTAATGTAAATGAATGGGAGGCTGAAATTGAACGCTAAATGTAGCTCCCACAGTTGCAAGGACAGGCGACGTGCGATCTTCCCGAGGAAACGTGCCCCCCGCGGTCGCAAGGGATGCGAGGGCCTTTGACGCCGCTTGCGGCTTTAATTCAAATTGCATCCGTTGAGAGGCAGATTATTCAGCCCCTGCTTTCTTATTGGTTGTATGTTTATCCAATTGCATTCAGAGGTAGTTAAATCTGTGTCCATTTGTTCCAACCCCTGGAAATCAAACTGGAATTGACAGGGACCAGACAAATGCTTTGAGAAAGAGAAAAAAGATTAAAGATGGCACTGACCTGGATGTAGCCTGAAACAGTGAGAAACAAACACTAAACACGATGAATATTTTACATTTCTTTCATTGTCTGAAAAACTTTTATACACACTTTTATAACTATTATACACATATATACTATAGCTATATTTCAGGTTTTCCAGGACCCATGAGAACCCACTGTAACTACTCTCTCATCAGCATATAACTAGACAAGGCTGTGGCAGAAGCAGATCCCGGGCGGCTCACCGATCCAAGTGGAGCTTCTGCCAAGAGTTGCCAGTCCCTTGCCCCGTTGGCGTGTCGAAGGTGGCGCAGATCCTCTGGCGGATTGACAGGGGGATTTTGAAGGCCTTGGGCCCCGTCTGGGACGTGACGGTGCAGTCCGTCTGCATAAAAAACGGCACTGAGTCCTTTTCAGTCTGCAAGAACAAAACAGAAACATGCCAGGGTCAAGTGGTATTTGCAAATCCCAGATGTAGGCCTGTTCGGAGGCCAGATGGATGTGTTCACAGGGTCATAACACGAATAGGTTTAACATTTCAAAACATCCATGTGGAGGAAGGGAACGGAAAGGACAGTCATCTGGTCACAGCATTATTAAAGTACTGAAAGAAAAACTATATTTGGTTGATAACTCCACAGACTGTAATGTAACTTTAGTAACGGATGAGGTCTGTGCAACAAAACATTTAACAGTTCTTTAGCTCTTCTCTGATTGACTCACAGAGGTGTAATAAAAACATGTATAACTTACTCTGTTTCACGTGTTAACATGGGAACTGTTAAAAGCGCCACTGTTTAAAACAATAAATATTTATGGTAAAATACTGCCAAATGGTAAAATACTATATGACTGTAATACAATGTTTTAGAACTTGATTATAAATTATGTAGAAAAAACCTGATCTATATTCATATGCATTATTTTATAACAGGAAATGACCGTCATATCACACAACACTAAGCAATGTAATTACTCAATAATGCAACTTTATCTGCATTTAAATTCAAAGTAAAAAAAAAACAAAAACAACAATATAACACACTGTAAATTACCATAAGTGTTTTTTGTTTTTTTTTACAGTGCACTCAAATTATTCATTGTCAGTTCAACAATAACGTAAATATGATGCACCCAAGAAATATTTAGATACATTCATGTTCAAGAAAAATATATTGTTAATTCAAAGTTTATGAAAACACTTTTTTATCCTTACAGTGGAACTCAGATTTACAATCTTGTTCCACGTGGGTTGTGCCGTTTCATGGCCTTTTGGCGACATCTGCTGGTAAAAGTGTTGATTGCAACGCCACCGCTCGCACTCTTTCTTTTTAGATTTGTTATGGAAGCCCTGCAGTTCATACACGCCCTACGCCTTCATGCAAGAATGTGTGTTCAAAAGAAAACATGAGTGTGCTTCTCCTCCAGCAGTGCTCACTTTGTCTGCCCTGGGCTCACTTGTGGAAACAAAAAAAAATAATGGAACTTGAAGTTTTAAATATCTGTTTTTGGAATACAGACATTGCAAAGGCTCTAATGATACACGATCGAACAAAGTATTGACATTTAGTTCAGTAACACTACAACGTTTTACACAATGCACTTTAACTCCTTCAAGGACTGATGTATTGTGTCTTTTGTCTCTGCTCTGTCCACTAACCCCTGCCTGGTCTTTAACAGACGCCAATTCAATTTGGACCTGGGTCTTTAAAATGACTTGTTTCGTTCCATTATAACCAGGCTCATCTTAGCTTGCAGTTGTATCTGGGCCCATTTCTGTAACAACAAAAAGTATGCACTATTATATATGTGTGTGTGCATATTTATTTTTGTGCGTATTACAATTTGTACATGCATTTATTTAGAATGTACAGTAGGTTACGGTAAATGCCTGTTAACTTTACAAAGGTAGTAGCAACGTAAGTTTGAATAGCATTTTTACCTCAATACATAAAATCATCACTTAAAAACTGCATTTTGTGTTTACTTGAGTTAGCTTTGTCTAATATTTAAATTTGTTTAATGACAAATGTGCAAAAACTCACAGATTCACAAATAGTTTTGTTACAATAATAGCCTGATACATAAATTGTATTGCGCCAGACTCAAGTAAAGTCCTATTTTAGGTATGTGCTGACAGAGATCAGTATTATTTAATACAAAATACAATTTAATATAATTTAGATCAGTCATATTTTGCCCACATATCTCATAACGATTCAAATATATCTTTCTGTACGACGCCTTCTTTTCCCTGCATTTTAATGAACTTGTAACTATTTGTCTGGCATGAAAAGTTTTAAAAGTTATCGGATTTTGAGTCAGCCTGGCCTGCACACTCTACAAACTTTTTTTTTAAGTTGTAATTTGTGTTTCATTTTTTAATTAAACCTCCTACAAGCAAACATTACCTAACAGCTGCTTCAGGTGTTCAGTGGACTATAGCTTCCTCTTGTAAATTGTGATTAAAGTTTGTATGTGTGCAGAAAAACCTAACAGCCATCTGCTCTTTCGGCCTATTTCTCTTCTAGTTTCCTCCCCAACGTTGTTTTCACTGCACCCTCATTCTGTGACATCTGGGACAGTTCATATAGGGTCTATTGTTTGGCTTGAAAATGGTGTGGACAGTGCTGTGGTAGGCCATTATTTCAGCTTGTGCAACTGGTTTGTCCACCTCTCTGCAGCCAATAAACTTCTGCCTCACTCTCGAATACTGTTTACAGTCTGTGACCATTCCACTCAATATATATTTATTACACCGTGGTTCAGCCGCATAACATCTGAGTCCATCCAATAAATAGGAAGATAATGTGGCCACAATGCAGGGAAAGAGAGAATATGTTTTAGGACAGTACTTTATAGCAGTAATGTCCAGAGTCAGGCCCAGCATCAGATTTTAAAATGTAATATTTATGCCTCAGTAAAAATGTTGTAGACGTTACAGGTGCATTGGGTGAAAAGCTGTAGTGTACAGTTGTACAAAATGGACCATATGAGTCTAAGCTGTGGTATCAGTTGTACATAAACTCATCAAAATAACACTCTTTTCATATGTCTGTCTGAAAATCATAAAGGTGACATCCACAAAACCCAGCTGGAACAACCCTTGAGTGGACAAACTAGACACGGCTGTAGGAGAAGCACACTGTGTTTTTACGTAACCACATATTTCTTCATTACGGTTCAAGGCATTTATGAATGAATTTGATTTTGTTTCAAAGTGAGATCCACTGTTTTTTTCTGCTCTTTTGACACCAGATTATATTAAAAAGGCCAAAAACAACATCGCCCACCTTCAACTTATGGATTCTGTTCATATCCCTTTTGGCAGCAAGCTGTTTGGACAATGACCACTGTAAGTAGCCTTGTCAGCCATTCCCATTTCATTTGCATTTAATTATGACAATTTGAAATCCTGTTGGACCAATCATAACAATGGGCTGGACCTTATGCAGTGCTTTTTTTTCTTTGATTGGATGTACTGTATGTCAGTCGTGTTCTGCCTCTATAAATCCAACACCATGGACAAGACTAATTATTTGTTAAGAACAGAAAAATGGCTGGCCAGACTAGTTTCTTTATTAAAGCAGTACCATGTAACTTTTAGAATATTCTCAAAATAGTAGTGTCTCACGGACACACTACCATTACCTGGACACAAGCCTCCAATATAACTTTCCCGTTCCTGGGACAAGGACTTGTCACAAGAGATTACGCTTTACTGCACTCAAATAGAGGGAGCAGAAACAGGCCAATACACTGGACCCTAGCAGAATGTTATTTGCACAAACTACGCTAAAATGACCCCATTTCAGAAGACATGTTTTTTTTCGCCAAACTTGCTGCTTGGATAGTCTCCACTTGTTAACAGATGACATCCGTGAATATGGTGCTGTTGTCGTAACAGCACAGAGAGTCTGTGGAGGCATCTGCACCCTCTACTGGCTAAAAGCTATGTAGTGCCACTTGTTAAAGTTTGTATGACTACTTAGAGAAGTAGCCTATATATTTTCTTAAAAGTTGTCTAGAAAATGTGCATTGTGTTAAAAAAGTAGCCGGGCCAGCCAGACGGCTTTCTCATTGTATTACATTCAGAGAAATCAGTCTGGTAGTGCGGGTTTGAACAGGATTTCAAGGTGGGACCATGGGTGGAACTGACACTCGCTGAGTAAACCAATCAGGAAAGTGACCATCCAATTCCAGTTGACACAAGTATGGTTAGAGAGAGAAGATGCTTCGGTGATGGTGAATAACTGTCATTTTTGTCAAAAAAATCAGCACACAGGGTGTAATGAGTTCAGTGCTTATTTTCAATCGTAGTCAGCCGTCTGGCTGGCCAGGCTATAAAAAAAGTCCCTACCCAAGGGAACAGATGTTGTCACAACAGTCCAATATTTAGACTACATCTTAACTTTGCACAGAAGGTGTACTTTTCAGCTTTAGACGTCTGAGTCGTTGCATAATGTTTGTCTTATAAACAAACTTTTTGAAAATCAAAGGGACTCAGAGAGTGTTTTCTGCATTTGAGCAAAGGGAGAAGTGATTTTGCTTTGAGAAGCCAGATTTTCACTCAGCTTACCTTAGATAATGATGAAAGCTGTGAGTATCATTAAGCAGCTATTTGCACCCTGGTGTCATTTGCAAATATTATTTACACTCAGGTTGTTCCCGTTGGGGGTTGTGTATGACTGGAGCCTATCTTAGCATCTTTGGGCCTTGGGCAGGGTACACCCTGGACACACTAAGAGACAGTCACTGACAGACAACCATTTATTCTCACATTCATTCACTAGGGGCACTAGGGGTAGGAGGAAGCTGGAGTGCCCAGGGAGAACCCACAGTAACATGAGAAGGACATGCACTCCTCACAGAAGGGCCTGAGTTGGCTGACGATGGTTCTCTACACGTTTCATCAAAAAATATGTTTATCTCCAAGAACTGTCATTAAGGTGTTTCAAATAAAGACGTCAAGGACTTTTTAACTACACCAATATCATGAATTGACTTTTATCTGCAATCAAGTTACTTCTACTCTTTTCCATTTAAACTAAGAACATGTTCAAAGAATGGCCTCAACAATTTTAGGAGTCTATGGATTGGATGCCACCAGGGTATGTCCAATGAAGTCCCATGATGGATTTAAAAAGACAATAGCAAAAATACCGTTGTTAATGTAAAAGGCAATGTTAACATATACACGCATATTAATTGATTTGGGCCAAACACCAACAAAAACACTCCATTTTGTATCTACCTTCTTTGTCTTGACCAAACACTTTTTTTCCTCATTTTTAGGTTCTCATGTATGTGAGAGGTATAAATAGAACAGCTGCCAGTTGGCAATTTACACCTAAATGCAAATAATGATTGTCTGACAGTTTTTGTTTTTTTTGTTGTTGTTTTTTCACCATGGATTGAAAATGAGCTGTATGTATAATACTACTGTCACCTAAAGCAAAGATTTTCACCTTAAACAACCTTAACTTTGGATCTGTTTTGTGAAGCCCTTTGAGGCAATTGTTGCTGTGATACTGGGCTATACAAATAAAACTGAATTGAACTGAATTAAATGCTGTGCTCTGTTATGCTACTCTGTTCTGACTGAATTCTGAATGTTTCCTAACATATCAAATTCTTTCTTTATGATATCAACTCAACTCAGAAGCCTTTTCTCCATTCTGCCACTATCTCCAAAATAGCTTTTATCCAAACCAGAAAAATGACACCAAGTTATAACTGACTTTATTCTGTGTTGAGTTTGGGGCGGTGGTCTTGGCTTTCGACAGTTGTTGCTGCTTCTGAAAAGACAGTTAGTCAGCTCAAATCACTGGGTCACTCTCTGGTGTGGCCTGTAACTGTCAATTTCAAGGTAATGTTGCAAGAGATCATCCACAAAACGAACAGACATTGCTCACCCACATCACTCGGAGCAGCCCTTCTTCATGGATTAAATGTGGTTTCATTTGATTCACTTAGTTTAATTAGTCCTGTAAAAACTCTTCACTTTATTTTGCCCAATATCTGCATATTTTTGAAAACTCTTTGAGGCAGGTCCATTACAATGTCAGCATTTTCAAGATTGTTTAGGTTGAGGGACTATGATGACTCAAACCTACATCTCAATTATCAGGTTTCTTCAATTAATAACTCAATGATATGAAAGGCCCTGATTCAAAACCCATGACATATGCTAAAGCGTCATAGGGCCTTATCTTGTGCCTAGCACTGCCATATTGTGCTCGCTTGTGTCTCTGCCAGCATCATGAGGCGTGGCAGAGATACAAAAAGATGGTCTTAGTCAAAGCACAAGTCAAAGATAGTGAGGGTCTTTAAGACCATTGCAAGTGAACAGACAGTAGCATTG
>JAWCTZ010001052.1:0-25476 GCA_036850595.1 Rhyacichthys aspro | reverse complement strand
TTGGTTTTGTTTTATGTTAAGTGGAAAAGGCATAAAAGATGTCTGGTTGTGGAACAAATAGCAGCTTGCGCAATAAGAGCACATAGCATTAACCCAACAGAGACAAAAGCTATTTATAGGTAAAGCACTTACCTGTCAAGGTGAAGGCAATGCCTCGTAATGTAACCAACCTGTCAAAGGAGAGAAAAAAAGATTTAATTGACAGATGTACAAGGAAAATCAGACTGATGTTCGTAGGGAAATGTAGGTATATTTAATTGTACCTAAGATATGGGATTGAGTTTTTGACATTAAAAATCTTTTGAAATGTGAATACAAAAGCCCCCTCTGACTCACTGACAGTGAGTCCTGCCAGCTAAGTGACTAAAATGTAAATCTTTGAAACGTTCTGCTCTACTGAAGATAAATGGGGATCTGACTATTTGCTAAGCTCAATAAGGTAATGTGACCTCAACAGAGATAAAACTATTTATAGAGAAAGCAATAACAAGACTCGAAGCAGAAGCTTAGCAACAGGCGCTCCAAGCAACTTTTTTAGTTGCTAAGGCTTTCCAATCAAGGTAACTGATATCGCTCTCATGAGAAATGAAACCAACCAGGATTAGTAACTGAATGCACATGACAGCCCCCAATAAAGACGATTAACATGGTAAATTGAATACGTGACAACATCATATTAAAGTCCACACTGTATCAATTAAGCTGCATCGAAACCATCAGAAAGTATGGAGGATTATTTCTTTATGGTTGAAGCAAATACATGTGGCCACATGTAAGAGAAAACCTTATACAACATTTAATACAGTAGTGGGCTATACAGTGTGGATTATTGCCACGTTACATGAGATTATTTAAAAGTGAATTGTAGATAACAATCAAAAAGAAAACATAAAACATTGATAGCGTTTATAGACACTAAAGTTGTCTCAAGTATTGAGTTTGTATTGTTTTACTTGGTGTGTGTATTCAGAAAGGGGGCGGTCCACAAAAAGGTTGGACCAAGAGATAATGTAGATATTTGGAGATGGAAAAAAATTTTTTTACAAAATAGGACGGCTGGCTATTTTTTTGATGTGTTGCTACACATGGAACAGGGTGAATGTAAATTTGTCTGGAGCTGCATATAAAGTTTGTAAACCTCGATTTAAAAAGCACTTGCATATACAGAAAATGTTTTAAGCTTGCATCAAAATCTTAAATGACTTTATTTAAATGGCTAATATATTCATTTTAATTTCTAGAGAAGTTGGAGTGGGCAGGACTGAATTACAACTGGCTGCCATTTCTGACAAGCCATCATTTGGGGACAAATTTATATGTATGAAATAATTATGTTAATGGCCTTAAATCAGAGGTTGGTGCACTGCCTTCACTGAGACTTGTTTATGCAAAGCTGACTTCTATGTTTTCTGATCTGACTCCACTCTAAAGCCATGAGAGATGGAATCAGATGGACTGGACTTACTACTGGACAAGGGCCAGTAGCGTGGGCTCAAGTCTAGACATAGAAACATCCTCAAAAAGCCTGCTTTGAACAGCTTGAGATTTCATGATTTCACAGCAACTGCTGTTTTACAATCATAAACCCAAACCACAGAACCATATAAGGCAGTTTCTAAAGTTCTTTAAGCAGAAACACAATTTTATTGTGTCTTTTTACTGTGAAGATAAATCAATTCTTTAGTAGTTGTCTGGCAGCAGAGGCTCAAAGTTTGTTTTGATGTTGTCACTATTTGTTCATAAACACAATATAACAAAACTCTATAACCTGTTTACCCAGAGCAAAGTCATCTCAAACTAAAAATGCAAAAAACATTTCAGACTGGCACATTGACAAGCACGTCAGAAAGAAAGGAATTTTCCCCAAGAATTAAAGGTAGCAATTTCAAGAGTAGACGGTGTGTGCAAAAGCCACTTCACACTGTAATTTGCACCTTCATGCTGTAAACAGGTGTTGTTTTATTTTCAGTCCATTCAAAATGTTTGAAAGTGTGAAGTGCTGTGATTAATTTTATCATCTTTATTACACTAATGAAGTGCCTCACGAGGATCACATCCACACAGCTACTTTTAATGAGAATATAGTATTTTTAAATAAAAGCTCTTGGAGGCTGAGTGAATCACAGTTGGTGGTGCTTCCTGCCCACATCCACTCGTCAGTGCTGTCAGCACACATATCTAGGAACCTGAGCTTTGGGCCTTCATGTTCACAAACTCCAGATGTGGACCCCACTGAGCGCCCCCCGTCTCTGGACCTGATTTTCAACCAACCGCTGGGAAAACACTCACAGTAGGAGCACACGAACAGGTGCTCTGTGAGTCACATATGTGGCCATTATTTCGTTCAATTTAAAACACCGACAGCCCACACCTACTCCACTACTCACTTATTTGATTTTTCTAATTAAACAAATAAATGAATATAGTATTTAGTCTTTGATGTTCATTTAAGTGATGTTCATTCATTTATTTCCTATTTCTGATACCATTGGTGGCTGCAGGGGGCTTGAGCCTATCCCAGTTACTTTAAGGCTGAGACAAGGTACACCTTGGATGGTCGCCAGTCAATCACAGGGCCAACACTTAAGAGATTTACACACAACCATTCACTCTTGTTATTGGCAATTAGTGTCAAGATTCTCCAATGCACCTATATATGTATGTCTTTGGAGGGAGGGAGGAAGAACACGGGAAGGACATGTATACTCCACACAGAATGGTCCTGGGATCAAACAGTAGCTATAACAGTGTTGTGTTTGATGCTCAAATGAAACTGGTTGTGTTGCTATGCAAATATTTTCAAGTCCCAGGTGTGTTCAAAGTTTTTGGTGTTTTTTGGTGTTCGTCATAGTTTGGTTCACAGTTTAGTTCTAGTGTAGTCCCAATTTTCATTTTGACTTTGTCACTTATCCCTCTAAAACGTACACATATGCCTTCAAGACTCCATAGGGACTGACAGTTCACTAATGGTGCTGACATTGGTCTGTAAAACCAACCTGTAAATGCTAACAGTAAACTATTGATAGTTTCTGCACATCTTCAGGAATAACAATCAGCCAAATGAGTAAATTCACATCTTCTGATCTAGTTGATCAGGCAAAGTATTAACACATTTACGGGCTAAGTGAAAACAGCAGAGGGGCCGATGACTGACCCTCCCTGATGTAGTCCTGGATTTCCTCCAGGTCTTAGTTTGATCCAGTCTTTGTATTATTTTTCTTTCATCACGATCAAGTCATCAAGATTTTTTTCCTCTCTCTTCCTGGAAACGCACCTAATTTCAATTAAGAGGAATCAACCCATCAGTTATTATGATATTATAGTGTCTTAAAGATAAAATAAAAAATACTACTACATTATGTGTAGTGCCATGGTTTCTATTTCCTCCACTATTTACTGCACATGGAGGCTGCAGCACCACTTCATTCAATCAGGTCCCTATCTGTGGAATGGCTGAAGCTGGTTCATCTCTATATGACTACAGTGGCAGCACAGAGGGAAAGCAGATGCTTGTATGTTCCTCCAGGACTCTTCACGCAACATAATAAAGATGCCATCTGACAGTTCCTGCTGTCAAACCACTGCTCTGTACACTACTTTGTGGTGCTCATCCTCCAGTGTTTTCTTGTGTTTGAATATAAGAGGCAGGAGCCTGTTCTCCTCAGAGGGGATTTAAGAGTCACAGTGGGGCATGGGAGATGTTTTTTGTTTGAAACCCTTTGGCTCTTCTTCCCACACAGCTTGCATTCAGAATGTTCCAAAGGGCATTGCTGCAGTGTACCGTGAGGTGTGTTGCATCTAACACAAACTAACACTCCAGATGTACATCGCAACGTTTCTCCGAGGAGGCTGAAATTATCGGTAAAACAGGAGCAAATAAAGTGCCGGCATTAAAAACATGCGTGCGGATGTGTTACACCCACAACACCTTGAAGAACTCTCCAGGGCTGCGCTCTAATGAGGTGATACCGTACAGACAGATGAAGGTGGGAAATGGGTGTGAGGGCAAAGCCGGCACACTGCAGGGAACCGCACTGAGAAAGACACTATTTCTGGTACAGAGCATGAAATAGACCAAGTATGGATCATTGATAGCGTGCAAGAGTCTTGGAAAATATCTTAACATACTTGATCAACCTCCTCCACAGACTAATTCCTGAGGATCTATGTCAGTTCGTTAATGCATTCGTAGGGTTTCCAAGAGCTACAGTCTCTCGGAGCAACAGTGTATCAGAAAATGGTTAACAAAAACATTGAGTTGAGGTGTATTTTCAGTGTATTTTTTCTGTAAATCTTGTATAATATAAAGTATAAATAAATTGTGTCATGAACTTTCAATAAATAAAAGGAAAGCTGTGTTTGAATTGAAATTATTTGTGTAATTGTGTCATAAAACCCTTAAATCATCTTTGTATTTACTGTATGATAATTGTCTCACCTTCTACATGTAATCTTTAGGTTTATCTGGATTTAGAGACATAACATGTAAAGTTTATGAATGGTCGTTAAAATGCCTAAACAATAAATAACTTGTGTACCTATCTCAAATCATATGAAGCCTAATGCTACAAGTATTAGATAAAAGTCCATCGCCTACCTATGTTTCACAATGGCTGTCTCCCTCTTTCACCTCGGAGTTTACAGCACCACAGCCTGTATCTCTTCATTACCTCCTGTGCCCCTCAGTTTAGCAGCAGTATGGTCTTTATCTCTTTAGATTTTTCAATTAATCAGCTATGCTTCATGGCTCATTGGCCAGCTCTGGAAGCCATAACATTTATCAGAGTTGAAGGCAAAGTGAGGCACTCCACAACACCAACAAAGGATAAGATAAAATCAGCAGAAAAGAGGCACTATTATCAGAGCTACGGTACAATAACACCATTGAGACCAATTCCATAAAATGATGACAGTAAATGTGTACACAAACAAATTCAATTATGATGTGTTTTACTAAATGTATTCCACATGATATTTTAATCTTATTTATGAGAAATGCAATAGCAGGGACACGGCAGTCTGGACTTAATATACGGCATCATATATGACTGGGTTCCACACAAACAGCTGTTTTAGCCACGCGTTAAGTTGTTTTCCTCCTTATTTCCCCAGAGCTTTTACGCTTGTGTGTTCAGCAGAGACTAAAATCGTATTTCGAGACAAACTGGGTCAAAGATACAACAAGTGAGAGGTGGAAAAAGGGAAAAATCCATTGTGTTGTTTGTAGCAGGAAGCAGTGATCAGCCCCCGTTTCCTGTGCTCCCATCGATTGAAGGCGTGATTAATGAAGTTGCTGCCACAAGGAAAGATCCATAAGTGTCTTCTTCACATTGTGTCCCCAATAGCAACTTGTTGATGGAAAATCTAGCGTTCTCCAATACCTGGAACAATGAGTGGTGTACATTTGTGTCCATATCGCATTCGAAAGAAAAGCAATGATGAATTTGTCTCAGCATGCACACATTCATTGACAACACTATAGTCAATCTCCAAACAGTTGGGGTTTTTTTATATGGGAACTAACAATGGGTCATTCATGTCTCTAAATGACTGCATGTTAAAAGAGAGAGTACAATGTCAGGTTGATAAGAGTGTTGTTAAGTGGAAGTGGCTCCACGGTCTACTGCATGTTGTTAGACTAAACCCACAAGAAAACTTGGTCATGAAGTAAATATATGTTTATTAACACAATTAACAAGTATTTGATTATTTATTTGTATTTACTATAGCATTTGTTATGATTTGAGTCTGTATGAAATCCATTGCAGAACACAAACATTATATTTGTGGCAAGTTTATGTTTTTGACCTCGTGCTTTGGCGAGACATTATAGGCCGAAGGAACACATTGTAAAGCAAGACATGAATCTGATAATGTGGAGGACGAGGAATGATTCTGACTTGACTTGATTTTTGAGTTCTCTCTAGTGACTTTCTACCAACGACAACTTAAGGTACATTATGTTTCTGTTACAGACGTGATCTTCACTGTTCCATGTTCATATCGTCCCCCAGGCCACTGTCTCTCTGTTAGTCTGTGTTTTACATTCAGAATGAATTTGTTCCTACTGGATACCTCCCTAAAGCCAGTTGCTTCTATAAAGAAAGAAAATACTGCACCATCTGGGCATGTTCTCAAAACCTTCTCAAGAATAACACACAGCACATGGCAGTGAGACACACTGAGCCACTCAGCCAGTATGTAACACCAATCCCTGCATACGTGACAGACTCCCTCATGAGATGAGATCCCAGCTCAGAGTTTTGAGTTTCGCAGTAACTTTTGTAACACATGCCTCAGTTAAGAAAGTTCTTGCCACTCTTACAACTAACATAGCTTCTTTCCCTAAGGATTGCCGGCAAACAAGAAAGAGCTCCAGGATCATTGTGCAGGAGCAAAGAAAAAATATCTGTAAAAATCAGTGTGAAAGAGCTAAAAAGCACTGCAGCTCAGCCTAAAAATAGTAACAACCAACTCTTACCACAGAAAAGTAGAAAAAGCAGAGAAAGTGAAAAGAATCTCATTTGATTGGATTGGACTTGGAAAACGTGGCATCAAGACCCAAAGTGTGCAAGAACTGAGGCCAAGTCTTTGTGTGAAGTTTTTAAGAATGAGGCCCTCCACTGGGAAACACTGGGACTTTAAAGTTGTTCAGTTCAAAGTTGTCTTAATACAGACCTTTTAATAAAACTTGTGTTCAAACTGACAGGCAGATTGCTGTGTTCATGAATATTATTGTACTGTGCATCTGCAAAACCAGCCTCAAATTACTGTAAAAGTTCAAGGAATGAAAGTAATTAAGAACAAGAAAAATCCACTAACTTTTTCCTATTTTCACCTTACCTGATCTTGTAAAACAAGCCTGAGCATGAAAAAAATAAAAAATAAATCCAGCAATTATACCTCTCTTTGCTGAAGACCAAAAATGGCTTTCCAGTATTTTTGCTGCGTGTAATTAAGTTTGGCAGCCTCCACATAATATTTGCTTTTAGGTCCTAATGCAGTGAAAACCAGACAAATCTAAGTGCTCACATTTCGTTTGCCCTGACAAATATGTCTCGGTGTTAAAATGATTAGACATGTCTGTAGTCCACTCAGGGCATCAGATGTGAGGTAGGTAGGCCTCAATTATATGTGAAGAGGGGCATAAAAATCTGTTGACACCAAACTGTGACTGAAATTGAACGGAAATATAGATGGGGTACAAGAATGCACAACTACAAGTGAACGTACGCCAATTAAAAACACAAAGAGCCACAATGAAGTGTTGATTTATGTGACGACATACAGTATATTATAAAAGCCAATACTTCAGATGTTAAGCAGATGTTAAATTAGCCATATTTTAATCAAAATTCTGTTACTATCTAGGCTTCTCTTACCTTCCTCCTGTGTCACATGCATAAGACCTTTCATCCACTCATTCATACATTCATCCATTAACTGTGTGCTTATCCCGTTGTGGTTCGTGGGCACCCGGAGTCCATTCCAGCTGCTGTATGAGTGGAATTCAATTTTATTTGTATAGCCCAGTATCACAACAACAACTGCCTCAAAGGGCTTCACAAAACAGACAGCAAATATGCAAACAGGTTGAGCAGGACAACATCCCCTGTCCTTAGACCCTCTATCAGGGTAGGGAAAAACCCAGCCGGGAAAAAGAAAAACCTCAGAGAGAACCACAGAAGGAGGGATCCACTCCCAGGACGGACAGGCCATGCAATAGATGTGTCCCGGACAGTACACACAAAACAATTGCTAGTTATGGCTAGGCCAGGGCTAACACAGACAGAAACTGACAGACAACTATTCACTCTCAAATCCTTTCACTATGGGCACTTTGGATTCATCATGTTTATGGATCAAAGGAGGAAGTCAGAACCTGAGAGAACTGTAGCACTGAGAGGAAAACCATAAAGAAAGCCCGTTGCCCAGGAATTGAACACACAACCTTCGAGCAGCAGAGATTGTAGTGAACTGTGAATTGCATGTTCGGTGTCTAACTAGGTGTTACCATGGAAACAAGTCCCCTGTCAGCCTGTTAAATGTGACCAAAAGCATACATCTCAGGATCATAAAATGATACGTTGACTAATCTGCAAACATTAAAATTGGATATTGAAAGATGTGATACCTTTGGCAAGTCTGTTCATTCCAACAGGAGACATTATAATGTGCGCTAATGTCCTAGGCCTATACAAAGAATTAGCATTATATACTGAGATCCAGAAAAAGCTTGTGCACTTATTGGCTGATGAATCAGTTTCTTCCGTTACAGAAAAAACCCGCCAGACACATTTGTCAGAGACGTAAAGTAGGTTGAAGTGTGTGTGTAATGAGTCTGGATGGCAGTAGCTCGTTGGAGAAGCTGCCTGTCAGCACGACGCCACACAGCAGCTTTCAGCCGCCACCGCTGTTGAGATAAAGAACAAAACGTGGCAGACGCAGAAGATGACATGTTTCACTTCAACATAATACATGTCATCAGCACAAAAGTCATGGTATCGGGTGAAGACTATAGGTGAGACGTGACAGAAAGTGAATGTGTGAAATCTAACACTGAAGGCTGCAATGTGAGACACAGCTCTTATTTTCAGCTGAAAGTTTAAGAATAAGAAGCAGACTATTGTACTACATTGAGAACTCATTGTGTTCAGGAAGAGGTGAGCTTGAGACACTTGTTCCTATTAGTTCAAATATTCATTATAGCTGGAAGTAAGGTTTTCCTCCTGTTGCACCGAGTGTGTTGATGGTTTGGTTGCTGATGCTATAATCTAAAGCACGGATGGGGAGCCACAGAGCCTTGTATTAACCTTTGCAGAGCCAATAACCCAGGTTACATTCCTACAAAGTCGGTGTGCATTGTGCATTAAATATTTAACATTAGTGTTAGCTGACCACTTTAGCCTGCTAGCTACAAAGGCTCTTTACACAAAGGTCACGTAAAGGTCTGGTTCACAGTCATTACACCTAGTCAGCAAAGAGAAGCCTGTGTCTGTAGCAGATTAAATATGTAGCATGACATGGCCTGAAAAGACAGGAAAATGTGATTACATAAGAAGTATTCTGGAGGAAAGAGCCACTGCAGTTTTCTGACAGTTGTTTGTTATTTCTGGGAGCAGATGCCAACTGAGGACAGCAGTGTTTTCTCCTTGAATACTTTCTTTTGATTGAAGTGGGTAGACTTTTAATGTATGCCAATGACTATATAAAAAGGATGGTTAGCAAAAATGAAAGACACAAATGTGACAGTATAATCACATGATTTGTAAGGCCCCTATTTCCAAATGAAATATATTCAGTGTTACCTTAGCTGATACAACATGTCATGGTGAAAGGTAGAGAATGTACCACAAAAATGGTGACCTGAGTTTCAACTTTGACTTTGCTCCAGGTAAATCCGTTTCGGTCACACATTTCTTGTCTCCATATGTGACTCTGAATACAAAACTTGTAAAAATGCACAAAGTTTGAATTGAATAGTTTCTGACAATGGAACAAGACTCTGTTGTTTCCGCCGAATCCGGGGCAAAGCCGTCTTGTTTACTGGACACTTTTGTGGTTCCTGCAGTTCACTCTGACAATGCTTCCTCCTTAATCTCACTTCCGTCTCTCTCAGAGGCTGATTCTCCCTCACTGACAGCCAGATTCAATCTCTCTGCATCCTTCTAACTTTGCTCAAAAATCAAAAAAGAAAACACCAAAATATCAGCTGTAAAAAAAAAAAAAAAAAGATATACAGTAAATCAGTAAATAAGTAAATAGAAAAGGGCCCCTGGTAAATCAATAATGAAAAATTATCTTACATTATGTATATCTGTTTTTCTTGGGAAGTTTAGTGCTAATGCTGTATGAATAATAATCCATTCATACTGCTTTGTGGTAGTTTGTGCTCGAGTTGCTTAAAAAGACTAAATGTAGCTAAAGTTCCCCTTAGTTAAAGCAGCTGAGGGAAACCAAGGTGAGGAGGCACATTTTTGTGCAAAATCAACAAAAATCACAACTTCTCAACAGTGCTGCACTCTGAGCTAAAATCTCACATTAGATTGAGCTAATGAGGCAGCCAAAGTCAATTAAATGAATCAGTGAAACAGCAGTGACAGATCAGGCACACTAGGTGAGAGCTGCTGTATGCAACATTTCTCATGTGTTTGGAAAGAAAACTTTGTCAGCTCCATCTCAGCCACAGCAATGAACCAAAGAATCATTGAGAAGATTTTTGATATTTCTTTCATTTTGCCCTGTTTTCACCAAGCTGGGTGGTACTTCAGTTTCTATATCTGTTTACAGGCTGTCTGAGACTTTTAAAGGTTACAAAAACATCCAATGATGGACTACACTATGACAGTATTGCTATGTTCTGCTATTTATGCGGTGACACTTGGCCCAGAACCAGATCAACAATGTTTCT
Source organism: Rhyacichthys aspro (assembly GCA_036850595.1). Classification (NCBI taxonomy): domain Eukaryota; kingdom Metazoa; phylum Chordata; class Actinopteri; order Gobiiformes; family Rhyacichthyidae; genus Rhyacichthys; species Rhyacichthys aspro. The sequence goes on along the minus strand of JAWCTZ010001052.1, from coordinate 15,065 downwards.
TTCTAAAGTGTACCCTGGTATTCTGAACCGTGTAGCCTTGAGTGGACCAACATACTTACTGTACACAAGTTTTCCTATAAATAAAATAAATATAAGTATGAATTCTGTTACGACAGTGTAGCAAGTGTTTCATTCTTGTGTTATTTTTCCACCGCCGAGCAGATGGTGTGTTTTCCACAGTCGACATCGCTGTGGGGGAGCAGAAACATACTGCGAGACATACCGCACTGTCACAAAGCCCTGAATACAGGTGAGACTAACTTTGCCCTCTCTGTTGCTTGGATAATTAAAACTCCATACTGTGCTGTGACATTCAGACAACGATGAACAAGTATATTTATAACTACAGTACAGATGAGATCATTCAGACACTTTTCTCTAACTCCGGTCCTAAATTTTGTTCCGGTTTTGTGTGACGTTTAATATGGACAATGCATATTTATGAACTAGTTTCATAGCAACAAGGTTAGACAGTTTTGGATAACATTAATTTGTTACTGCTACGTTTAGTTTGATACAGAAAAAGAACATTTTTCCCCACACCAAAAGGAGATGCTGACCACACAACTTCACCTTCCAAGTGACAAAACATCTGTCCAAATGGGAATAAGGAACTGCTCGTTTATCACGGGGGGGTTACGTTCTAAAAATAACCCGCAATAGGCGAAATCCACGAAGTAGTCAGCTTTATTTTTTACAATTATTATATATGTTTTAAGGCTGTAAAACCCCTCACCACACACTTTATACACTTTTCTCAGACAGGCATTCACATTTTCTCACATTTCTCTCTTGTTTAAACACTGTTAAAGTTCAAACCTTAGCATCTTCCTCTGCCTTTTGGGTGCGACCGCAGGTGCCTTTGTCGGTGCACAACGTTTCGTCGACATTGTGGGTTTTGTCAGGAGAAAACTTGCAAACATACAGCACTTCTGAGTCACTGCTAGCGATCGAACATTTATGTAAATTTGGCAAGCTGTACAGGAGACACGGCACGGAGGAGACTGGACGCAGGACGCAGAACACAATGCGCGAGTTTTCCCTTAGCCAATCAGGACGCAGAACACAATGCGTGAGTTTTCTCTTAGCCAATCAGGACGCAGAACACAATGCACTTTCATTCGCTGTAAAAAAAAAAAAAAAAAATGCAAAATTGCACTAAAAGAAATCCGCAAAACAGCGAGGCTGCGAAAGGTGAACCGTGTTATAGCGAGGGAACACTGTATTACAAATCTTTATTTTAAATTTGGCTATTTGCTTCCTATAAATGTAAATCTTTTTGAAATGTTAGCTAAGCATGACATGTTTGTTCTGGCCCAGTCCATAAACCAATTAGAATAGAAGAATAGATGCTTGCACTCTTGCTACAATTATTTTGTATAACTGTTCTCCTTTGTATATATCTATATATATATATATAGATAGATATATGACCCCAAAGTCTATAATCTATTCCCCACCTTTGATCATTCACTTAGCTTTCCTGACTTGCTACATGTGTGCTGAACTCAAAAATGGACAGTTTTATTTAAGAAGGACCAGGCTGACAGTGATTGTAGCCTTGTGCTAGAAAAATCCTGAGCTTAAGGCTGTACATTTTTCAAGTGTAATGGCTCCCTCATCAGCTAAAATTGGGGTGACTGTAGGTGGCCAGGCACTTACTATTGACTTGCGTCACTGACTTACGAGCTGGTTCCCATTTGGGAAATTACTCAAGCTCAGAAAGTAGCTCTCCTAAAGGCCAGTAGTCAACTATAATACTGGTCTTGAAAGGCTTATTTCTGCTTTAAACACATTCATTAATATGTGCGTTGTCCTCTTCGTAAAAGCTGCCACAGATCTCTTTGGTGTGTGACATCTTTATTGATTTTACCTTTTTAGGGCATAAACATTACACCTGTCTCTTGACCAAATATACCGCTCCTCTTCACAATGTTATATGTGCTTCCGTTATCTTTGTTTGATAGAGATACCCACACAGTTTCCATGGCAACACTAAAAAAGAATCTCGAACAGGGCGTTGCCTAAAAGAAATCAAGAGCTGAGAAGACAACAGGAAAAACACAGCACAAGCGATGACTTTAAGAGCGGTTGTGATGAGAGTCATTATTTACTGAGCTTTACATCGTTTGGGTTTGTGATGTTTTCATGCAAGACTTTAATAATCGACAGATGATCAAGGTGTTCACTTAGTTTAACTTTCCACCTTAAACTGTGTTCAGGGCCGCTGTGGAAGGGTTGGTTTAATTACAGTGTTTTGGATGTGTTGGTCTGTAATGCTATGGAAGTCAGATTTAATGAGCACTACACTTTTTCACTAAAATAACGGCTGATTAATTTCAAAGAAAAAGTTAGCCAAGTCAACTCAAAACTTTGTCATACATGTCAGTTACTATAGCAACAATCAGCATCAGCTAAACCGTCAGCAACAGAAAATGAGTTTAAATACATTTTTACCTGTTGTCTATCTATAACTAGGTCCTACATGTAACTAATTACACAATGTGTTTGTTGAAAGTCACCTAAAATCTCAGCTGTCACTCCAATTTTCCTTTACCTATCACGAAACAGTGTTTATTTCTTTCTGATTTGACCTGACATTTTGCACTGAGCACCTCAAATTTAACTGTTAGCCCCTGTGTGATCTGCACACTGCTAAATTTTCATTTGCTAATTTGAGTTGAAAACGAAGCTGGGCTTTGCTGATGTTTGACACGCACACAAACACTAAGCATGCTGCAGCTGCTTTTGTTTTCCCCTTACATCATCATTAGCGACAATGAGACAAGGCCCGGCTCAAATTAAGGGGAGGTACAAGAAAAAATGCTACAGAGCAGCAAGCTGTTTGCATAATTTCTTCCCAATGTGTCTGTAATTATGCTGTTTCTTATGGGAGTTAAATACTTGAGAAATGAACCAAATAAAGGAAATGGCTGTTTTGTCCTGTGTCGTGCTTCTAAAACTGGAAGATAAGCTCTTGTATCACTCAAGGTGATCATTGTGCCTTGCTGTGACTTGCCAGAGCTCTTTAGTTCAGTCATGTGGAGAATTTCTATGTGAAAGGGGTCTCCAGCAGTGATATGCATACTAGGTATTGTAGGCAGTCACTGTGAGGATAATGGGAGCCATTTTGTCCTGTTGTGTGACGGCCTTGCCACCTTGTCCCTCAATATTTACATCCTATCTGCAGAGGCATTCACAGACACTCAATTATGTACTGAAGATGGACACTAGGCCTCAGTGTAAATGGTTTTAGAACCTGTTTTCTGCTTTTTTGCCTGTTTAGAGTTGTTAAAGTATTCCATCATTAATCAATCAAACAAACTTCATTTATATAGCACTTTTCATACAACTCAATGCTACTCAAGTTGCTTCACAACATGAAATCTGGTCCCATCATGCGGAAGGTCAGTCTTATTGTGATTGGTCAATAACTATACCTGCAGTAGCACCATCTTTCAAACTTGCTGGTCTTTGAAATTGTGGCCATATTAGAAAAAAAAAAACTGTCTTCTGAAAGGACATTGTATGCCGCAAGAGTCAATATACTCTCAGAAGTCCAAATTACAGTTTGCAGCAAGTTTCTTAAGGAATACTTGTCCTTCCCCATCTATGACCAGATATTTTAACAGGTGCTGTGGCAAAGGATTGTAGTAGCTCAAGATGACATAACAGGCCACTCAGGACACACTCACCTGGTGATATAACTGTAATAAAACACACTGGCAAGTTATCAAGATTGATATTCAAATATAATACTAATAATACTTAAACTCATCATTATTTAGGACAAAAATACTAAATTTGGCCTCCAGTCTTAATCCACTTAAGACATCAGTGGTTAGATATGAGTGTCAACTTTTAAGACTCAGTGACACATGATTCAGACCCACTGCACCTGGATTAACAACATTTGCTGCCTTTAAACTCACCTACACATACATAAGGTCAAATGGGTCATCCCCCAGCAGGCAGCACGACATCAGCAATATTAAAAAAGCAGAGGCTAAACTGGCCCTACCATTTATCACCTGAGTCTTATCATCCATGAAAAGTGCTGAAAACACAAGGATCTGGGGCCTCCTGTTGTAATCGGCCATCCATCCGTCATCTGCACCCGCTTTTAAAACCTCCTCACCCCAGGCCTCGCATTGAACCTACCACTGGACCTGAATAGCTGGTGACATTGGTAGCTCTGGGGAGTAGATAGCAGCCTCTTTACCTAACCTCCCATGATAGATGGAAGATGCTGAGAATACCACATCATGTGGAGAGACAGTGGTGCTTTTGTGAGAGAATGTGTTTAAGGGTCATCGAACATTTGAACCACTGAGATGGATAGATACTATTCTGGGTCTCTGGGTTTTTTAATACCACCACACGCATGGGTGTATTGTATATAAATGGATAAAGGACCACTCACTCACAGATTAACCAATCCCACTAGTGGCCACTCGCAGTACTGCAGTTAGCTAAGGAAATTACTTTCCTCAAAGACAACAATTTAAAATGCCCATGAAACTAAAACATGGGACCTACAATTCTGAGAACAATTGGATGGCCTTTTTTCATTGTAAGTTTTATTTATTTTTACTGGTTGAAAATAATATATGGACAGACATAAAATGACTCTTAGATTGCAAGATTTGCTGTGTTGTCCATTTGTCGGACAGCTAACAAGAAATATACCAGTGCACCAGTTTGACTGTCAAAGATTCTTATTTAACCTAGTTATTTAACATACACTTCCCTGTTTTTAAACAAACAAAGTCTTCCTATATTGACAATAGACATCAACAACTGCAGAGATTGTAATCCTCACTGTCAAATTGAGGACCACAGATTTATTTGGATTGCATGTCTGTCTATGTAATGTCTATGTAAATGTGATTTAAAAAAAAAAAAAAAAATCAATAACACCATCAGTAATAGTAGCTCATACTGAAACTAGAGCTCCTTTCACAGAGTCAGATTCAAACTGACAGAGCTACAGCCCCACTGTGTGAATCACAATTTAAATATCTGCTCATTAGCATGTCATACAAAGAACTGGAACTAAACCTAATGAATATGAAAATGGTACATACCCATGGATATTACAGAGGATGTCTACATTTGCAAAAGCATGATTTAACGTGTCTTTATGTTTGCCACAGCTGACAACAATGGTTTTGGCCCATCCCCTCATGAGAGTAAATACTCGCTGCTTCATACTAAAAGATGCCTATTTTGACTCTTCTTTTTTGCAGAGAAATGATAAATTCACGATGAGTGTGGACATCCTTTCTCAAAAGCCCCTCTATTATCGTGTCAATATTGTATGCATGGAAATGTGTGCCATTGTTTCATAGATAATGTCTAAGCTGAAAAAACCTTGGTGTGTGCAGTGCAACATGGCTGATTTGTATGTAAAACATGTATCAACAGAAGAATTATTATAGCCTCCAGCAAACTGAGCAGTGCCAGGCAAACAATACTGGCACATTTTTACATCTTCATATTCAGCAGTTTTTAAAAATATATTTAGACAGCATGTCATACAACAGTGTCAGTCCTGCCCCCAGGACACAGAGCACTGCTGCTTGCCTTTTCCATCAGGTAGCTGAAAACATTCACCTGGCTCTCCAGAGGAATAACACACTCATTACATGGGTACAATACAAAACAGCAGAGACCGGGAGGGTTGCTTTTATTTTGCAGTTCATAATATTAAGAGATTTTACCCTGAATAGATTTTCTATCATTATCAGGGCTGCAAGTGCCATTGGTTCTACAAGAAATATTACATATGGTGTGTAGTACATGCACAGACCTGATGATAACGCTTATGTGCCATAACTTTGAAAATTAATTTGTCCTAATTACTCTCATAGTGTCTTTATCTATTACAGCCTGAGAACGGTTGAAGTGTCTGGACGCACAAGGTGACACCGAGCAAAACGTTTGGTCATTTTCAAACTCAAGATTCAACTTATGACCAGAGTTTTCCTTACGTGAACAATGTGGAGAACTCACACAGAAAATACTTGGTGCTTCAGTCCAGACATTAAGCAAAAAGAAGGGCATAAAATCCACAGATGCATGACACATAATAAAAGCTGGAACCGTGCCTCGGCCCATTAATGATAAAGGGGGAAGTGGGGGATGATAGGCATGCTGATGCATATTAAACACAACAGTATTGCTGGCAACTACCATCACTAGTCTTTATGTGAAAGAGGCTTTAATGGATAATTGATTAAGCCATAAATTAGCACCCCACAAACAAGCAAATCAAAAGAGTGAAGACAGGCAATTTCTCACTGGCGCCGGATGTCGCCAATGGAAAGGGAGGAGGCTTTATGGAGAGAGGCATGATTTGTGGCATTGTGTGTGCATACTCAAAATGAAATTCATCATCTAGCACAAAGCTGTATTTACTCAGCCATATCCATCTGTCTATTTTTCCTTATGTAACACACTTCTTTCATTTCTATCCTGGCAACAAAAATGTGGGGGTTATCACAACTACTTATCAAATTTTGTATCTCAGCACTATATGTCCTTAACAGCAGTTGTCTATCATGACCTCAATGCAGTACATAGTGCTGTTTATCATGTTTTAGGGATTGTTTTGACTTCCTTTTATGTTTATATTAGGTACTGCTTTGCTTTACTTCCACATGTTTTACTAGGAATCTAATTATATTAATTCAGCTCATTTCAAATATCAATTATTCCCACACAAGCAAATAGTTTTGGAATTACACCATTCTACTGTCTGTTTGTCAATGAATAATGTATAAGGGCATATGTTAACCCTGTTTAATAATGTATCCATTTCACCTTAGCCATTCAAACCATGTTTGAACTGGTGCTGTTCGAGTCACCAACAAGTGTGACCTTGGACCACCACAGTTCACCTTCCAGGACCTCGTTCCCCGGAGAGAACATTTCAGCTCGAGAAATACAACAGGCAGAGCCGGCAGGCATTTGACATTTCTCTGACATTTCCGTTCTCCCCTCTCCATTCTTTGTACATACACCTACTTGTAAACAGTATGATGGCTTTACACAAAAGCTTGGATTTTTTTAACAATGGCAACTGGGAAGCACATAACCTTTTACAAGGCACAGGAAGCAAAAATTCAAGACCTCCACATCTGCCGTCCTTTTGATCTCACTCACTTTACCCTGTTGTGCTGTGAAACTAATATACTGCATGAATGAGTGTGAGGGGCAGAGTTTTAAAGAGATATTTTTGAATCAAACATAGAGGTCAACCTTGTCCTTTTTTAACTGAATCCTTATATTGCTCTTACTGGCCAACATTTTTATTTATTTAATAAATATCAATATCAATTTGTAGATGTACATTAAATGTACAGTACAGCTCTCTTATCTGGTTTCTCTCAAAGCATTTAAAACATACAAAACATACGGCCTACATGATTATATGTGATTAACTCAAGCCTGTCAGTCTATAGAGACTAGTTTATAGAGATCACCAACTGGAATTTCACTCTGGTAGCCATTGGAATATTTTTCCAACTCTGGTTTTAAGTTCAGTTTGGGCATTATTCATGTAAGTAAAACTTAAAATTTATCTTCTATAGTCTTTGGGACTCTGGCTGATTAAATGAACAAATCCTTTTTAGATTAAGTCATCCACGTTTCCTTCCAGGACGGGACCCCTATGAGTAAACAACATAGACATTGAATATAAATATACAGTAAACATGGTGCTATTAATCATCACCTGCGATCTGTAGCACTGCAGTCATAATTATGCCATCATTCAACAGGGCAGCGTTGCGGTCTGCATGGAAATGAAGGCCGCAGTGTAGCAGTGTCTGGGCTACATTTAAATTGCTGTTTTATAGCCAACCCTGAAAGGTCATCCGAGTCCTTAACAGCAGCGTGATCAAAGAAGCCAAATACATGCATGTTTGTCCTAATCTGGAGAAAAGGCTGCCTTGTATTCCAGACATGTTTTTTGCTGCTTGACAGTGTTACTGCCTGGATCATTGTACATTCATTATGATGAAGTTCTGACACACAAGGTTGGAAAGGTTGGGACAAAAATCCACAGATATTAAATAAGTCAGTAGAATGAGAAATGATGGCTGTACATATCAATGACTCACTTGTCTTTCTGGGTTTGTTTTTATAGAGTCTGATGTAAGTGCTATATTTTTCTAACTCTGTAAGCAGTGCAGCTATGGACATTAAACAGCTAAGGACAGTTATCTTAAATTATTTCTCATATGCATCTTTTTTATAAATGTTATAATTGCGAGGCAGAAGTCTTATATAATCTTTGTTTTAATAGGAGGCTGCTGCTCTTATGTCGCCATTCATGAGAGCACTCTAACCCAGTTTTACATTCATTTACATATTTTCTACTTAATATGTCTGACTATTGAAAATGTCAAAAGTGCTGCGTTCATTACATTTATTTCTCTTATCTTATACTGCGCTCTTTCTCGCTCTTCTTCGTTCTTGCTCCTTGGTGTTGCAACAGTGGTTTTCCCACAGGGATCATTAAAGCTGCATAACTTTAAGCACTGGCAGACCTAAATAGAAAAGTTATTTTTTTACTTCTGAAATATACCTTGCAGGGAGATGTCTGTAAACTGTGTGCAGCACGCTGCTGGGCATCAGCAGGGGAGGAAGTCAAAACCTTTACGTGACCCAATGTTCGAGTCAGGCCAGCTGTCTGCTGCACACACATAAAGGGAGTATGTGTTTTAATGCATAATTAAGCCATAGTAAAATAAAATATAAAATAAAAGCACAAATTAGCAGTAGCATCAGTAGAAGCTTATTGAGAACCAAGCCGACAGATTTTGTTATTGTGCGATTGTCTAGTTATGATGACACTCCTTTGAAACAAATCCTTCACTATTTTTGACAGCAACAGGCTTCCTTGTAAAAGAATGATTTAACTATGAAATTAATTAATTATGCAAGGAAAACAAGGATTTGCAGTCAGAGATGTGGCTTGACAGAAAATCTCCACGTAGAATTAAATATAGTGTTGAATAGCTGGTGTTTTTCAAAATCAATTGTTGCCTTACATGAGGCCTTCCTGTCACTACTACATTCATCCATTGTGGATTGAGAGCTCAGCCTATTGTTCTCAAATCCACACTACTCACCACACCATTGCAAATTGTCCTGATTGGCCGACATGGTGAGGAAGTCAAGACGCTGGGGATCCTGCCTGATGCGATTTATTGCCCTGTACCCAACAGACTAATGGCCCATTGGCTGCAAACAGAGAGCAGAAAGCTGCTAATGAGGACTCTCTCTGAGAAGAAGGTGGAGGGAGGAAGAGGACGACGGTGGTGAAGACGCAGAGAGAGGAGAGAAACGGAGACGGCAAACGAAAAGAGGGGCATGGCAGATGGAACGAAAGGGTGAGAACGATAGACAGCGCTGGTGACAATGAGTGGTAAAGTGACACAGACACAAGTGTGGAGTGGGAGGAGAAAAGAAACGGACAGGGAAAGAGACATAATCTGAAAAAGGGGGGAGTTGTATAGAGTAGCTTAACATACAGTAATAACTTTATTTTGCATTTATTGGCTGTAGCCTTTTTAATGCGTCATTTCAGAAGGCACAGTTTTAAATGTCATCATGTATCACTGCAACAATAAAAAGTGGTCATCGTCATCAAACAACAATCCTCAAAAACCAATAACATTTTTTTATTGTTGCCATAGCATCAGTGGTTAGAGCAAAAACGGTAAAGCTGCAGGAAGATGAGAGTTAACTACTTAAGCTAGCCGACACTGATTAGTTAAGCTCAAAATACATGCAAACAGTTTGTTAATAAGCGGTTTCCACTTTTGTTTATTCATGTTTTCTGCAGAAAATGTGACACAGAGGAGACTGACAACAACATGGGACAAGCTCAGACAAAGACTTTATAATGTGTGCGAGAAGAAAAGAGGAGGACAGCAATCAGAACTCAAGCACAACACTCCGTGACAGTCACACTGACAGCGTATTATGAGCTGCAGTCTGACGCATGAGACCAGAGACAAGTCCACACATCTTGGCTACTACGCATACAGTGTGTGCAATTAGCAGTATTTATGTGCACTGTGGTCACCATAGAAACCAAAACCCCAGAGAAAAAACAGTCTATTTAAAAGTTTATCAACAGTTACAGGCAAGTGGAAACTGGCACCGAGTATGGGATCTTCAAACCGATGCAGTGTTCATGTTTACTCTGTGTCTGTGTCAGATGCATGAGGATTCTGGGATTTCTTTGGAAGACTTGCCAAAATCATAAAACAGTTTACTTCTCGTTATTCTAATTTAATTGAAAGCCTTATTCTGTGCGTTTAATCACTAGTAACTGTTCCTTTGGTATATTGGTCTTGGTTTTGCCTGCCTTAGTCTTCACCTTGACTTTTTAGTCTTAAAATTGCTTGGTCTTGGGCATGATCTAACCAACTACAACAGTACACTCAAGATTTTAAGTAAAGATCTATGACTGACTTAAGTAACACTCATTTCTTCCACGTCTCCTGATTAAAGGGTGATAAAGCTATACATTGCTTCATCTCAGCAACTCTTCAAATACAGTGAAAGTCATTGAGATGGTAAAAATGGACATCTGTGGCTGCACTTCAAGACCGCCAAATGCAAGGCCATTTAGGACACAACCTGAAAACTTCTTTCTTTCCCAATAGTCACACTTCCCAGTTAACACCCATGGCCCTGTGAGTGCCTAGCTGTAGCACAGACAAATTCTATTTATCAGACTGGCTGGGTGTCGGCGTTAACGTGGCTGTATCTACTATATTGTACATCATCCCGTTTCCCTTGGCGCCTAACAGCCTGTGCCCTGCAGTGGAAGGTCTCTAGGGTTTTAGGTCCAAGCGGGAGTGATTTCCACAGCGGTGCAGCAGAGCGAGCTGTCACTGGCTCAGCAAACAGGAGCCGCTGAGGCTAAATACCTGTTCCTGCCAAGGGAACCAGGAAGCACCGGAGAAAAATGATGAACATCACATCCTTACTTTGGATTTTGTACTTGGCCAATAAATGATGATATTATTGCATTATTTCTGCTTTGATACCATTACAATGCTGCATTCGGATGTAGTTAAAAATGACATATCTGACTTATGATGTCTGCGTTAGTGGATCATTATCTCTGAATTCAATGGGAATTCAAGTCTATGTGATTTACCAGAAGCAGGGTATATTTTTAGTGTTACTTTGTATCAAAAACATTCCTGTAAGTCACAGCTCTATAAGACATTGTATTTACTGTAATGTTTGTCCGCTCCATGTTGGTGATGAGGAGGGGTTATAGCGATGAAGATCTTAAAGCAAAGACCGAAGGGTGACACCCAGTGGCCACCTGTAAATCTGTGTCCTTTCCACACAACTTCACAAGGAACTATAAATTTTTACAACTGTGTACCTCACAGCCTGTGTGTGGTATATAATCCCATCTGCCACGAGGACGACAGTTATGAGATGCATAATGTATAAGGAGAGCTCAGTTGAGCCCTATACGAGCCATCTGTGTCCTCATGTGTTCATCATGGAGTCATCCACTCAAATACTTTTTGCCCCATTTGCAGCTATTTTCATCACTATCTCTCTGACGCAACAGCACAGCATTCATCTCGTCAGTTATACCGTCCGAACTTAGGCACACATCCAAATCAATGCAGGCCTGGCTTTGATCTATTATTTCTAACCTTAAGTCGAGTTCACATTACTTAAGATCATTTATGCATGTTGCATCTGAGAGGAATATTAAGCTATCGCACACGAAGCTACACCCATATCAGTATATCGGTGTATATGACCTTGAATAAGCTGTTCAAACAGAGAAATATAACACATACTGTATTACAAATCACAGACTACTAACAGAAAAAACCCTGAACTATTACTTTGGCAGTTTACAAGACAACTGTGTGGCATTACTCGCACAGGCATAAATAAAGTAAGGCAAAGAAAATGCAATAGCCGCGATAAATAGATTTAGACGTGTGTGTCCAATGACATGCATCCATTACTATGCATTCCAGTCAATTTAAGTCGAAACGGACCACATGAACGGAGCAGTCATGCTGTAATTTCTGGCATGGGTCGTTTGTTCCATGTCATTCACCATCAACTGTCATGAAGTGCATCTTACTTGAAAATATAAAAAAGGTTTGTACACCTTTTTGTTGCTACATTTTGTGTTGTACGTCTAAATCCATCTCAAATCTAATCTGTAGCAGTGATCAACCACAATACAACTTTACCATAGCATTATTAAGATGTGCCACATTCATTTGCTTGACAAAGGTGACTTTTTTAGTAGTATGTATGTATGTAGTAGTCAGTATGTTCTCTTTATTCAAACACAGCTTTTCATCATAAAACCTATTCAATGGCAAAGTGACTGAAATCATACTAGAAAAGTAGTCAAAACATAATTATTCAAACAGTATTAGATTTGTACCGTCTAATATTCTTCCCTTTTCCCATTCCTCTTTGACAACATCTAACTTCTGTATTACCGTTTCCCTCTCACTGCCTCCAACTGGAAGCCATGGCTCCTTGGAGGCACAGTGGAAGCCATCTGACACGCTCCATTACATTGTGCTTGTTCCAATTAAAGCTGACACCGTTTGCTGTCAAGAGCCTGGTGATACCCTGCAGAAAGGTAACCCACCCTGCAACACCCGCTGCCCAGGGGCTTCAAGTGTTTCTCCATGTATATAACGTTGTTACAAGAAGATTTATACTGTCACTCAGCTGTCCAGAGGTTGAATGTTCCTCCACAGAAAGTAAAGTGTCATTAGTTAGCAAGTATTACAGAACACAAATTGCCACTTGATCATGATGGTTGAAGGTCAAGAATGCTGAATGCTGTTGCTGACTTAAGAGTGTTTGAAGTAACACCTTATTATGAATATTTCAACAGTTGACTGAGCTGAACATGCAGGAAATTAATGACTGTAAACACAGCGGAAATCGAGTAAGGATGGGTGCCCCAAGCAAAATCAATGTGACTTAAAATGTCCTATTTTAATGTCATAATTCTTTGCTGAAGTAACAGAATGGTAAAAGAAAAATGCAAGACAGAACAAGCAAGAAAAACTTACTTAAATTGCAAAGAAAAATAAGTTTTTGCCTGTTGATCTGGTTTGAGCTTGGAGAAGAAAAAAAAACACTGAAGTTGACTGTTTATATAATTTGTTTCAACTAGAACTTTTTTTTTTCTGTGAACGTCTCATCAAGCAGAATAATGTTAATGCACAAAATCATGGGGCAGTAGAGCCCTCCTGAAAACTATCTAGAGGCACTCAAAGCAATGAGGCTAAGAGAAAGTTAATCAGAAGGCCCCTTCTTTGATGAAATGACCCCGAGTAAAGTTGTAGAGAGGCTCAATATGTTACTCGGCAGCAGGCTGCAGTCGGCCGACCACCCAGAACCAATCTGAGGCTTATGACGGCAGCAGGGGAGAAGATACATTAGGCATCTCTCCGGTGGGTAATGAATGGAACTAATAGGAATAGGCAATCCCGTCTACGCACTAATATATGTAAAGCAACACTGATGTGCTGTTGTTTCTGCATCTAAACATATTCTTATGGGAACTTTCCACACTTTCTATTGGTTTGGAAAACAAGAAACAAGAAAAAATGTAGTAGTTTAAAAGCAATGAAAAGGCTACACCAGCCCTGATGACATCTGATGCTTCATTTTTGTACAAAATATCTTGTACACAAAAGGTTATCACCAAGTGTTCTTTAAAAGGTAGAGCAGAAACTAGACGGTTTTGCATGAAAGAATGAGAGTTGATCGATAATTCATTGCACAAAAGTTCACAATAAAGTATTAATCATTTAGCTGCAAAGATGTGCCAGGACAGGTGAACAAGTAATTACTATATGCATCTGAAAAAGTCACTTTCATTTCAATCGTATGTGTTCTGCCACTGCTGTGTTGTACTCTATACTGTACATAATTTGGTGTTCTATAAAAAGTCCCTGTGGAAGCTTTTCTGTCTTTTTGTGATCAACAACATTTTGAATTATTTGTGCAGATAGATTTTCACACTGTACAACAGAACACTGTGTGACAGACAGCCTTTACTTGTGAGATTTTTGTCTTCCTGGGCCCTCGGCTGTCAGAGTGATGTAACAGATCTGCATTTTGGGCAACTCACTACATATTTATGAACCTTATAAAAGAGAATACAGAAGTGTCATTGACCATTTGCAGATGGTTTTGAAGGTCTCATGGAAGCTTTGACAAAAAAACAATAGACAAGATTGACATTACTACAAATAAACACCATGTGGCAAAGCAAACAAAGCCATTCTTAAAGACTACAGACCCTTCCACAAGCAACGGAAAGATACACAGACACTGTGACAACAAAACTGATATGAAACTTTAGGCCTCTGATAGAGAGACGGAGCAAGAATGATAAGAAGCTACATCCTTCACTCATTTCTGCATTATCCTCAAGCTGTTTTGTCACTGTTTTGTACAATGTTTATGTCTATAATGTTGCTGCTTGACCGTAACAATGTACATGCTAATCTTCTCAGGCAGCTCTCAGTTTAACAGTCTTTCTGGAAAAAGTAGACTTAAAGTAGACATTATCAAGTCCAGCATTAACATGGTCATATAGAAATGTTGACTCAGCTCACTGACAACACACATGCAATTTTGCCACTTGCCAAAACCGTCTTATTAATGCAGAATTTGTAGTATTTGGTGACTAATAATGTTTTGATCTTTGAAAATGTGTTGTCCTCCAACACCTTAACTGCCTAAGTTGTCAACATGCTCATGTAAAATGAAAATGTGTTACAATGCAAAACTTTGTAATTTTACTTGGACATAGCATGGCCCTGGCCAAATACTGCACCATTTGAAACATTAAGAGTCCATCTGGTAACACTGGCCATAAACTTCTAATGCTTAATTCACCACAACTTAAAAAGTAATAAAACATCCGCTGACACCACTGTGTAATAGTCCCTATAACAAATCTCATTCCTGTGGTAATAATCTCTATGTAGTGCTACTTTGAAAGCAGTTTTTTT